>JAXIVD010000235.1:75000-184079 GCA_036785275.1 Cancer borealis | reverse complement strand
AGTGGACTGAGTTTCAATAAGGCACATGGATTCGTAGATTTGTTTCATATCCTTTTTCAAGAGTGTTGAGCACTTCCCCACACTTACCTTACCACACCAACGGAGGTTATTATAACACAGAATCACTTCCTCAGATTTTACTTGAGTTATTTATTTACTGTATACTTTGAATATCACAGGCTGATCATTGAGTCTTAGAAACATAGCTTAGTTATAGTATCAGACAACTTAATGGTTCATGGCAGAAATAACCTTCCTCAAAAAGAAAATAAATACAGATTTGGCAATACTTATCTCACCCCGAGATACCAAACTCTTCACACATTACAAGTTATACCCTTGACTCCCTTCCCTGAAAAACATCACCTTCCTCAAAAAGAAAATAAACACACAGAGTTGGCAATACTTATCTCACCCCGAGATACCAAACTCTTCACACAATACAAGTTATACCCTTGACTCCCTTCCCTGAAAAACATCACCTTAAAGTAATATTATAATTTTGTAACTGGGCCAGAGAGCAGTTAAAGAACCTTTTCTCAGGGGATTTCCGAAATTAAGCTGATCTCAATGTTTCTGGTTATGCAGACATAGTATAATTCTTCCTCACTAAGTAGGAATACGCGATTCCTACTTCTGAATACATGGGCTGGGTCTATCAGACCGTCCTACGTGACACATAGTTCCCTAAAGCTTAACTCGGAAATTTGGCATTGGTTTTCTAGCCGTTCATTTATCTACAAAACAAAAGAAAGTAAATGAGAAATTGGTGTAACTGTCGTGGAGGCATTCTTTCCCTGTTCACGCGATCAAAAGTTGGAGCTGAGTCAGTATAATTCACTTCCTTAACTCAGAAGTTAATACATAGTCACAATAACATAGAAATTACCATGAAAAATATATATTGTACACCATGAAATATTTTGTAGGGGAACAGGGGACCATGCGGTTTTGAAACCACGTTGTCCTTCTTTAAGAGAAGGAAATTGGTATTATCCACTTATAATAGATCTCAATAGGGGTTTACATGTATTGTCAGACTACTGGGGAAGATTATGGACTATATAATAATGGCGAGAGGCATTGGATTTCACAAATATTGAGAAATTTCGAGAGCGATGTCACTCACCTGTGGACGTGACCAAAGCTTAGTCTCCAATGAAGCCCTCGCTAGGAAAAACGCGGGAGATGAGAAGGGGGAAGGGGGGGTTTCGAGGATATTCCTCCTGTGATCTTATTATTAATTGATTATTGAGACGTGAAATAGTTATCAGTTTATAGGAAATTAATTTTGACGCTAAATAAGTGACATTTAGATATCTATTGAACCTGATCTCTGGATTAATATATAGGGGAACATTTTTGTCTACGTGACTTTTTGCACGTCACGGGCCCCGGGGCATGATCGCCTCACATGATGCAATATTACATCATTCTTAACAAAGTTTTGTGAGAAGATAACTAAGTAGGTTAATTATATTAGACTATGGAGAGCATTTTGACAAGTTAATGACTATTAATAGTGATTAGATTATGATACTAATTTCTTTCCATAGAAAACTGTCTGGTGGGAGGGGTTGACTGCATAGGATTTGAAAGTTTGGAGAAACAATTCTAATATAAATATTAATATAACATATAGTATAAAATTATGAATGATGTGTGAGTAAAAACATTTATATAATGCAGTATCCCCTTGGGAATACAGGATCTAAGGGCAGACTAAACAAAACAAAAAGGTACATTCAGTAGGCCTATTTGAGATTAACTTGGAGGCATCACATTAGTAATGTATTTAGATCCGTCCCTGACCTTTAGTATTAAGTTATGTTGTTCTTTTAGGTAAACCTACCTAGTTAGAGTGGTTTCATTAATCTTGAATGACGTTTTTTTCGCTTATCAGCTTTGATATCTTCAACAATGAACATATTGACTTGTTATGGCTTGATAACGCATGTTTTCAATTATCTAATTTCTAATCGACTTGGTTATCGAGGAGTACGTAGGAGTGGGCAAATGTGAGGTAGCACACATACACGCCCAGTCAATTATCAGCTATAAGGAAAAAACGTTAGCGATTAGTTTGACAAAAAATGCACCTATAATCACTTAAATCATTTTAAAAAGCGTATCATCTAGTGTAGTTAGATTTTTCATTTTACTCAAAGGTAATGAAAAAATTATTTCCTTCATTATATAAAGACTTATTTAATTTTTAAATGTCGCAACAGAAAGTTTGGTTCATATTCACTCTTTGTCTATTCGTAGTCATTGTACGTATATTTTATAGTTCTCGAGCTATAATAAGAAAATCTGTTTTGTGTTAAAAAATAAACTATGGAAAAAAGTTTACTTAGTTAGTTTGACACTTACACAATATGATATACACGACATGAGCTCAATAATTTAATTTGAACTCTTAATATTATCAGATTGTCTTCATTTACCGATATGTTGTAGGGAATATTATAGTGTACATTCCACATCATTGGCCTACCATATGCACCATATATTTTCTGAATTATTCATATATATGTGTTTTATGTGTTGAGTTACCTCTCTTTGCTGGAGGGCAAGGCACTTGGAAATACAGTTTTCTTTGGTAACTTAAAGGGGAAACTCAATCATTTTACTGTATTATTTCAATCACTAGGCTTCATACTCGTAATTATTATTATTATTATCATTATTAAAATTATTAACAATCGCTAATCATTGCATTTTTTAGAAAATTGCAAAAAAATGGAAAAATTGGAAACTTAAGCATTAACGGCTCTCAAACGCCCCTCTAACGGCTCTCGAGGCAAAGATCCGGCTCTTCTCGTTCATCTGGAAGAGCCGGCTCTATGAACCGATTCGTTCACGAACGACACCACTAGTCCAGACGCATCACCATCTCCGTCCCATCAACAGGTTAGTGAATTACCCTCCTCTAAAATTTCTCAATATGTGTGAAATCCAGTACCATTCAGTATTCTTATATATCTAATAACCTTCCCCATTAACTTGGCAAATCATCTACACTCTTTTTTGAGATCCATTATAAGTAAATAATAGAAATTTCCTTCTCTTCTAAAGAAGGACCGAGAATCTCAAGCCACATGGCCCCTTTTTCTCCCTTAATAATATTCCATTGTGTACCATATATCTTTTTCATTGTGATTTTCATGTTATGGTGATTATGTACTGACTTTTGAGTTTGTGGAAAGTGAATTATCCAGACGCGTCACCATCTCCGTCCCATCAACAGGAGAAATATGGAGTGCTCCACCACACCTTACACACATCCCCCATTTCTCACCACTTTCTTTTTGTTTTAGTGTAATTTATGGCTAGAAAGTCAAAGCCAATGTCAGTGGTGATCTATGGACAAAAATGTAAACCATGTGTCGCGTAAGACGGTCTGATAGAGCCAGCCAGTGTGTTCAAGTTTAGGAATCTCGTGTTAAATCCTCGGTGTTGGGGAGATGAAGGATTTCAATATGTAATATTGAAGCCAATCACTGTAGCAAGGAAGTAATGATTTCAGCCTCGTTTAGGAAGATACAGAGGACTGAAGGTTCTTCTCTGAGAGAAGGTTAATTAACTGCTCTCAGGCCCAGTTACCAAATTTCAACATTTTTTATAGGGTGAATTATTTAGGGAAGGGAGTCAAGGGTTATAACTTTTTTTTAAGAGGAGAGAGTTGATGTCTCGGAATGAGATAGAGAAATGCCAACTCTGTGTATATATATATTTTTTATTTCTCTGTTATGAGCAGTTAAGTTTTCTGATGCCTTAGTTTATTTTTCCGGTGTAAATTCAATATCCAGCCAGTGTCATCCAAATTGTAATGTGAATAAATACCGTTAATTAATCAAAGATTTGGCCCCCCCATGGGATCTACCTTGACGTGGTTGTGGGGGCTTGTGTGTCCGTCAGGACCGACAAGATGATCCCGAACGTAGGCTGGTGTGGGTCACCGGTGCCGCCCGCCAGGGGGATCGTCCGTTGTGGGCCGTCCTGTGTTGGCTGGAGGATGCCTGGACCGGTAGGCATCGAGGCCGGGGTCTTTGCTCGCCGCTGCGGGGCAAACTTTTGGTGCCACAAGGGCTGCCTTTTAAATCGGGTAGTCCTGTGGGGGACGAGGTACCCCATCCCCGGCGGCAGCGCTCGGCCCCTTTTGCCGATCCGGTAATCCGCTAGATTGGCTCAGTCCAACAGCTGGCGTACTTATGTGTCTACCTCGACTTCCTCTACCCCCTTTGTTTCAGTCTGGCGCCGTATTCATAAATTGTCAGGTAAACACCCTCCCTCCTTTGCTCTAGTACTTCGTCTCCCCCAGGGTGATATTGCTGAGCCCCTCCAGGTTGCTACTGAACTGGGCTCGTTTTTCAGCAGCGTCAGCAGTGGTTCCCATCTTCCTCCTGAATTTGTTGCCCTTAAGGCGGCACGTGAGCACACCCCTATTACTTTCACACTTTCTTCTAATGCTTCATAGAACACCCCCTTCTCCCCCTCTGAACTTACCTCTGCCTTGAAGTGTTGTCGTAACACCTCTGCGGGCTCGATGGTGTCCACTATCAGATGCTCCGCCACCTTCCTACCGTCTCCCTGACCTTCTTACTTACCCTTTATAACCGCGTTTGGGTAACTGGGGACTTCCCACCCCAATGGCGCGATGCACTTATACTCCCTTTTCTTAAGTCTAACAAATCTGGTGCTCTCCCCCAGGATTACAGACCCATTGCTCTGACTAGTTGTGTCTGCAAGCTCCTTGAGCGCATGATCAATCTCCGATTGATGTGGTACTTCGAAACAAAGAGCCTTCTCTACCCCACTCAGTTTGGCTTTCGACGTGCCCGCGGTACAGCGGAGCCTCTCGCCCGCTTACAAACATATATTACTTCTGCTTTTGCCCGACGAGAATCTGTCCTAGCTGTTTTCTTTGATCTTGAGAAAGCTTACGACACTACTTGGCGCCATCACATCCTTCACCAGCTGTCATGTGTCGGTGTCTCTGGCAACATGGGGGTTTTCCTCCATAACTTCCTGCAGAACCGTTCCTTCCGCGTTAGTGTTGCTTCTTCTTGCTCCCCCTCCTTCTGTTAGTACGAGGGTGTGCCCCAGGGCTCGGTCCTGAGTACTACCCTCTTCCTCCTGGCCATTGACGGCATCGTTTCTACCCTCCCGCCTGGTGTCAGGTCCTCTCTTTATGTAGACGATTTCGCCATTTATGCCTCGAGCAGCTCCTCCTCGCTTCTCCATAGCCTTCTTCAATCTGCTGTTACTGTCACCTCCTCTTGGGCCACCGACCATGGCTTTCGCTTCTCCCCTACAAAGTCTTTCTCTATTTACTTTTCTCGGTCCCGTACTGCTTGCCCTCCTCCCCTTCTTCTTTATGGTACCCCTCTTGAGTATCGCACATCAGGCAAGTTTCTTGGTCTTATATTCGACTCTCGCCTCACTTGGCGCCAGCATGTCCTCTCTCTCAAGGATACCGCCCTTCGCCGCCTCCGTCTTCTACAAACCCTCTCCCATGTGTCTTAGGGTGCTGACCGCAAGACTCTGCTTTCGCTGCATACTGTACTGGTCCTTTCTGTCCTTGATTATGGCTGCCATGTTCATTCTTCCACCTCCCCCTCCGTCCTCAGCCTCCTTGACCCTGTTCATCACCTTGGTCTTCGCCTTGCTCTTGGTGCTTTCCGATCTTCCCCTGTGGAGAGCTTATACACTGAAGCCGGCCTCCCCTCTCTTCCCCGTCGCCGGGTCCTCCTTTCCCTCCGCTGTTATGCCCGTTCCCTTCAATTTCCCTCCTCCGCTTTGCGTATCCCTCCTTTTCTGTCTGCAACCTTTGCCACCCGGCCTCGCTTACCTGTTCCCTTCCCCCTCCGTATGCGTGCCCTTCTCTCCCATCCTTCTTCCCCCTCCCTTAATCCGCTCCCATTCTCTGTTTTCTCTACTCCTCCCTGGCTCTCCCCTCACCTCTCCTTTTGCTCCTCTGTCTTCCCTATCTCCCCGAAATCTAATACCCCTTCCTGTGTCTTACGCTCCCATTTCTCGGCTCATCTTCCTACTCATTCTGGTAGCGTACACGTTTATACTGATGGCTCGAAGTCTTCTAATGGCTCGGGCTGTGCTGTCCTGTTTCCTGACACTTATTTCCAATACCGCCTCCCTCTCGAGGCTAGCGTTCTTACTACTGAGCTGTTTGCGATTATTTTTGCCCTCCGCCGCATCTTTCGCCTCACCGCTTCTTCTTATACTATTTTTACCGACTCTCGGTCGTCCCTCTCCCTTTTATCTTCCTTTTCCTCTTCACACACTCTTGTCCGCGACATCCAGAACTGGTTATTCCGCCTTTCTGTTCGTCACAAAACAGTTCGTTTTTGCTGGGTACCCAGTCATGTTGGAATCCCTGGTAATGATGCTGTTGATTCTTTGGCACATGACGCCCTCACCCTTCCCACCTTTTGCATTTCCTCCCTTCCTGTTTCTGATTATTTCCCAGTTTTTCGGACTTTCCTTTATACCCGCTGGCAATCTTTCTGGTCCACCCTTACTTCTAATAAACTTCGCACTGTCAAGTCCTCTGTTTCCCCTTGGTCTTACCCATCTCATCCTACTAGACGCTGGGAGACTGCCCTGGCCCGCTTACGAATTGGCCACACCAGATTCACCCATTCTTACCTGATGTCCCGTTCCCCTCCTCCCATCTGCCCATCATGTGGCGTCCTTTCCTCTCTTCCTCATCTCCTCCTTTCATGTCCCGCCTTCGCGCCCCTCGTCTTGCAGCCTTCCCCCACCTTTCCTCCCTGTCCCGTGCCCCACGTCTTGCTGACATCCTCGCTGAGTTCCCTTCCTTTTCACTCCCTGCCCTTATATCCTTTCTTCGTACCGCTAACGTCCTACATCTAATCTAATCCCTACCCGATCCTACCCCACACCTAGCCCTACTACCTAACCCTACTACCCCAATAGTGCCATATGGCCTTTGTTGCCTGGCACATTTCCCCCCCCCCCCACATTACAATTACAATTACAATCAAAGATTTGGCTTCGTTTTCTATTAACTCCTTCGTTAATGTTGTAAGGTAAGTGTTAGTAGTAAGTGCTCAACACGACTTGAAAGAGGACATGAAAAAGTTCCACGTTCCCATGTGCCTTATCAAGACTCAGCCCACTCTATCAGGGGTATAAACTATTTCATTAGTACACCCCTTTGATAACATAAATACTTCCCTAGTCAAAAAAAAATTTTCTTTCGAATATCTTAACTTCCCTTAAGGAAGTAATCAAATTTCCTGAGAATCCTCAAGTTCTCATTAAACTTCTTGGGGTGGTGGCAGCATTTTTTTTTTTATAGACAGGGAAATAATAACAACATCAGTGACCATCAATAAATTTTAAAGTTAACCAAAGTAAATAATCTGATAATTGCCATATAACCCTAGTAATAGTCCCCCCCTCAAAAGTCAAACAAATGTCAGGGCATCACACTGGTGGTCCAGCATTGGGATAAATAAAATTAAACTAAATTAACAAAACTCAACGAATACCCCCCCCGGGCACCACATGGCAACGCCGCATCGCGCCACCCTATGACGGACCATGATATATATACGATATATATAGTCGGCCCGGCCAGTCTATTCTAATTCCCCACAGCAAGCACTTTTCCAAGCACTCTTCAAGATGGTGAAGGAAAGGAAAGACAAGAAAGCTGGGGCAAAGAAAACCAAGACTGATTTCCCTCGTCAGGAGGAGGATGCTACATCATCACCCATGCCACTGTGGCGGGCAAATGTGACAACCGTTGTGGCGGGCAAAAGTCACGACCGTCTCAAAAGTGGCGACATCACCTTTTGCGCTGCCAGCCGCACAACTCAAATATTGCAGAGACTGCTGGTCTCACTCTCTCCATACGTTTACATGTGTGGCCAAACTTCCTAATGTCTTGCCTTGTTTTCACGAATACGATTTTAAGGAGATATGTCTTGGGTGGTGTTGCCACAATTTTCCCAATATATTCCAATCTTAATGCTTGTTTTTAGTTTTCTTTTATATTAAAAGCGACATATATTATATAAATCTTTTAAATTATAAGCACTGAAATGAGCTCAAACATCTTAATTTCTTCAGATTTATTCGAAATAGATATCATGGTTTCTCCGTATATTCCGCACCGCTTCCACCCTTGACTCCACCTAAGATAGAGGCCAACATCTCGCTATTTGCTACAAATTCCTTTATATATTACAATCATTATGCCTGTTTGTGGATTTTTGTTATATTAAAAACAACATTAATAATGTAAATGTTATGTATTTCAACAACTGTCATGATCTCAAACATCTTACTTTCATCTTATTTATTCGAAATGTATATCCTGCTGATTCTGTATTAAAACTACAGCACCTCACCCTCCACACTCAAGACCTAAGCCCACAACATGTCCATCTATCGTCGTATTCAGACCACCTTACCAGTGGCAGCAAGATGTGTGTGTGTGTGTGTGTGTGTGTGTGTGTGTGTGTGTGTGTGTGTGTGTGTGTGTGTGTGTGTGTGTGTGTGTGTATGAGTGTCACTCATACACACACTCATACACACACCCACACACACTCAGAGTGTGTGTATGTGTGTGTGTGTGTGTGTGTGTGTGTGTGTGTGTGTGTGTGTGTGTGTGTGTGTGTGTGTGTGTGTGATAATAATAATAGTAATAATAATAATAATAATAATAATAATAATAATAATAATAATAATAAACGGTTTATTAGAAAAAGCAGTCATAAACTGAAAATATACATTTTAAAATTGTTTAATTCTAATTCTAAATGTGAGAAGTGGAAGACTTTTTTGTCTTTACATGAGACTATTCAGACAAATTGTTAGCATAGTGATGTGTGGTGGTATGCCGTGGGTCAGGTGAGGTCCGCTTCACGACCTTGTCCAGCCCGGTGATGTCTGGTGACGGTATTGTAGCACCTTGGAGGCCGGGGATGGACTCGAGCCTGGTTGGGTTGCGTCTCCTTCAGGTGTTGGGGGAGGTGCCGCCTGTAGGAGGCCACAATCACCCACATGGTGATATGTGGAGGGGCAGCTGTAGGTGGTGGGTAGAGGTGCAGCTGAGGGCGGTGTATGTGTCTGTCTGTTTGTGTGTGTGTGTGTGTGTGTGTGTGTGTGTGTGTGTGTGTGTGTGTGTGCGTGTGTGTCCGTGTCTGAGTGTGTGTGTGTGTGTGTGTGTGTGTGTGTGTGTGTGTGTGTGTGTGTGTGTGTGTGAGCACTGGATGTCTTCACACATAGCTAATGTTGAGTGATGCCTGCTAGCGACTGTGTGTGTGTGTGTGTGTGTGTGTGTGTGTGTGTGTGTGTGTGTGTGTGTGTGTGTGTGTGTGTAGAGATTGCCACCTGAGGACTGAGGAGGTGACGCGAGCCTTCGTATCTGTTACTATAGTGGTACAGCCTACAGAGCGCGGGCTCCAGCCTCCAAGTGAATGTTTTGTGTTCGAAACTGGATCTGTCTTCATTGTCTACATTTTCTTTTGCTTACATATTTTTGTGCAATATACAAACATCTTATTTCTTACTTTAATTTGATGAAAATAATTGTAAACAATATAATATGTTTTTTACTTAGTATTAGGAAAAAGGGAACAATTGTATGTCGTAGCCACTACCACATAATGCATTGAAACATCAACACCCACACAGATTTGAATGCCACATCTCGTTATTTTCCACAATTCTCTAATATATTACAATCTTTTTGCTTGTCTTTGGTGTTCTTCTATATTAAAAGCAATATATATAATATAAATCTTATGTAGACGATCAACTATAATGGTCTCTAACATCTTATTTTCCTCTGATTTATTCGAAATATATACCCAGGTTCTTTCTCATGAAAACACACACATCCGCTTCGCTTCACCCACGCAGAGGGCCCACATCTCGTTATTTTCAACACTTCCCTAATATATTTCAAGCTCTATGCTTGTTTTTGGTTTACTTTTATATCAAAAACAACATATATATTATAAATCTTATGTATTTCTACAACTGTTATGGTCTTGAACGTCTTACTTTCCTCTTATTCAATCGAAATATTATCCCGTTGAGTGTCTTCATACATGAAGTTCTGAAGTTGGGTAAGCTGTGATTGGTTACATGACCATAGGCCAAACACTGGCAAACGCAGAAATTCGTATCTTGAAAGTGTTTGCGATGTGTTGCTCAGATTTTGCTCAGATCATGCATTTTGGCAAGTCGTCTTGACATTACATGTAAACGCCCATGATGTCTCCCTTGCCTGAGTTGCCACAGTCCCGCAATTCCCTCTCCGTCCTTCCCCGTCTGTCGGACTGTCCCGCGCTCTCCCTGTATACCTATGGCGCTTTCAGCGAGGTGGGGGGGGGGGGGGGTGAAGAATTTGCCCACCGAACGATATTGGACACTAGCGACGTCGCTATGGTATTTTTTTTTTTTTTCATGCGGAGATAATCAGCTGATTGAGCCAACATGGCGGCGCACCCTCTTCGTGGGCACCTTTATCGCCGTAAAAAAAAACTTGCTGATTAATATTTAAGGCGTTTACATGTGTGGCCAAACTTCGTAACGTCTTGCCTTGTTTTCACGAACACGATTTTAAGGAGAAATGTCTTGGTTGGTGTTGCCACAATTTTCCTAATATATTTCAATCTTAATGCTTGTTTTTAGTTTTCTTTTATATTAAAAGCGACATATATTATATACATATTTTAAATTATAAGCACTGAAATTATCTCAAACATCTTAATTTCTTCAGATTTATTCGAAATAGATATTATGGTTTCTCCGTATATTCTGCACCGCTTCCACCCTTGACTCCACCTAAGGTAGAGGCCAACATCTCGCTATGTAGTACAAATTCCCTTATATATTACAATCATTATGCTTGTTTGTGGATTTCTGTTATATTAAAAACAACATTAATAATGTAAATGTTATGTATTTCAATAACTGTCGTGATCTCAAACATCTTACTTTCATCTTATTTATTCGAAATGTATATCCTGCTGATTCTGTATTGAAACTACAGCACCGCACCCTCCACACTCAACACCTTAGCCCACAGCATGTTCAACTATCGTCGTATTCAGACCACCTTTACCAGTGGCAGCAAGATGTGTGTGTGTGTGTGTGTGTGTGTGTGTGTGTGTGGGTGTGTGTGTGTGGGTGTGTATTCACTGTCACATTCTGCTGCTGGCCTCTCTCGTGTGTGTGTGTGTGTGTGTGTGTGTGTGTGTGTGTGTGTGTGTGTGTGTGTGTGTGTGTGTGTGTGTGAGTGTGTGTGTGTGTGTGTGTGTATATGAGTGAGTGTGTGTGTGTGTGTATGAGTGTGTGTATGAGTGTGTGTGTGTGTGTGTGTGTGTGTGTGTGTGTGTGTGTGTGTGTGTGTGTCTGAGTGTGTGTGCCTGTGTATGAGTGTGTGTGTGTGTGTGTGTGTGTGTGTGTGTGTGTGTGTGTGTGTGTGTGTGTGTGTGTGTGAGCACTAGATATCTTCATAAATGGCTAGACTGATGAGTGCTGCCTCAGCCTGCCTGCTAGCGACTGTGTGTGTGTGTGTGTGTGTGTGTGTGTGTGTGTGTGTGTGTGTGTGTGTGTAGAGATTGCCACCTGAGGAGGCGACGAGGGTCTTCGTATCTGGTAGTGGTACAGCCTACAGAGCGCGGGCTCCAGCCTCAGTGATATTTTTTGTGTTCGAAACTGAATCTGTCTTCATTTTCCAAACTTTCTTTTGCTTACATATTTTTGTGCAATGTACAAACATCTTATTTCTTACTTTAATTTGATGAAAATAATTGTAAACAATATGATATGCTTTTTACTTATTATTAGGAAAAAGGGAGCAATTGTAAGTCGAAGCTACAACCACATAATGTATTGAAACATCAACACCCACACAGGTTTGAATGCCACATCTTGTTATTTTCTACATTTCTCTAATATATTACAAGCTTTTTGCTTGTCTTTGGCGTTCTTCTATATTAAAAACAATATATATAATATAAATCTTATGTAGACGATCATCTATAATGGTCTCAAACATCTTACTTTTCTCTGATTTATTTGAAATATATACCCAGATTCTTTCTCATGAAAACACACACATCCGCTTCGCTCCACCCACGTAGAGGGCCCACATTTCGTTATTTTCAACACTTCCCTAATATATTTCAAGCTTTATGCTTGTTTTTGGTTAGCTTTTATATAAAAAACAACATATATTATAAATCTTATTTATTTCTACAACTGTTATGGTCTTGAACGTTTTATTTCCTCTTATTTAATCGAAATATTATCCCGCTCAGTGTCTACACAGATGAAGTTCTGAAGTTTGATGAGCTGTGATTGGTTACATGACCAGAGGCCAAACACTGAGTAGAAGCGTTTACATGTGTCGCCAAACTTCGTTTGTTTTCACGAACACGATTTTGAGGAGAAATGTCTTGGTTGGTGTTACCACAATTTTCCTAATATATTTCAATCTTAATGCTTGTTTTTAGTTTTCTTTTATATTAAAAGCGACATATATTATTTACATATTTTAAATTATAAGCACTGAAATGATCTCAAACATCTTAATTTCTTCAGATTTATTCGAAATAGATATCATGGTTTCTCCGTATATTTCGCACCGCTTCCATCCTTGACTCCACCTAAGGTAGAGGCCAACATCTCGCTATGTGATACAAATTCCCTTATATATTACAATCATTATGCTTGTTTGTGGATTTCTGTTATATTAAAAACAACATTAATAATGTAAATATTATGTATTTCAACAACTGTCATGATCTCAAACATCTTACTTTCATCTTATTTATTTGAAATGTATATCCTGCTGATTCTGTATTGAAAGTACAGCACTGTAGCCGCCACTCTTGACTCTGGCCAGTGGCCACAACATACCTTCTCCGCATTCAGACTACCGCACCAGTGTTTTGTGTTCGGAACTGGATCTGTCTTCAGTGTCTAAATTTTCTTTGACTTACATATTTTTGTGCAATATACAAACACCTTATTTCTTTGCCTAGTCATTGCATCTTGGCAAGTGGTCTTGACATTACATGTAAACGCTTTAACACTCGCAAACTCAGAAATTCGTATCTTGAAAGTGTTTGCGATGTGTTGGTCAGAATTTGCCTAGTCATTGCATTTTGGCAAGTGGTCTTGACATTACATGTAAACGCCTATAATAGAGTCTGGAGCAATTATAGCCGCAGTAAATGCAGTATTTAGGTGGCAAGAAGATGTGAGGAGATAAAAGAAGCCGTAAATTCTTGTGAGCGCAGTGATATAGCGTAGGTGATTGTGTGGCTGGTAAATTTTTAGCTCTCCCAATGCACTTAGATGTAAATAACACACTTTTCGTTTAAAAAATTATCCATTTCGAACGACTTTGATATTGATTTTCGTCGCAAATGCATATCTAATAAGACATCCTCATCAACCCCCAACAATTCTGGGGACCTGTGTGAATGCGGGTTTCTTGGGGGAAGACAAAATACAATGATTGTCAGTAAATAGTTTGTTATTTCTGCATAACTACTGCTTCGACGATATCGATATAAATATGAAGTCGTACATACTATACATCTAGTGTACTCAACACGTCTGTAAAGGTTTCAGGCGGTTATGTTATGTTAGGTTCTGGGATATAATTTTACATCTTCACCATTATGGAGTCTGTATACGAAATAAAATGTCTGCAATTCGTCCAACTCCCTACTCTTGCTCATAGAGAACATTTGATAGCTTCTAAATTAACCTAGGTAAAGTTTTGGAAGACGAACCAGTCTGTTTTTTGGACAAAGCAATTTTTTCCTGATAGACTTTTATGTGTTTTTAATAAATCTGATGTTTGTTTGTTATGCAATGCATTTTTTCCCAAAGGTAAAAATTGCCACAAAAAAGTGAAAATTCAAAACTAAAATCAATAAGAAAATTATTTTTTTAAGTAAACCTAAGCAAACCTAATTAAACCCAACCTAACCTAAGCAAACATAATCAAACCTAACCTAACCTATCTGAACAAGTATCTGAGTTTGAATTTGCAGTGCATTACAAAGATAACGAGATATCGAGTGGGTCATCTTACGAGTCTTTACCTGGTTTGGTTAAAGAAGGTTAGATTTAGTTCGGTTAGTCCTACTTAGATTTGCTTAGATTAGATTAGTTTTAATTAGATTTACTGAAAAAAGTTATTCTCCTATTGATTTTGATGGTTTCGAATTAATCAGACTTTTTTGTGGCAATTTTTACCTTGGGGGAAAAAAATTGCTTGGCATAACAAACATCAAATTAATTAAAAACACATCAAAATCTATCAGAAAAAATTGCTTTGTCAAAAAAAAAACCAGACTGGGTCGTCTTACGAATCTTTCCCTAAACCTAATATAACATAACATAAATTAACCAAAACCCTAACCTACATTGACAAATATCAGAACCTTGTTAAAACGAAACTAAACTTTAGTTTTCGAAGAGATCTCACAGAAAACATTGAATATCTCACAAACTAAGAATTAGCGACGGAATTTGGATTAAGAAAACCTTATCAAAATGCAACAGGTATTGCAAAAGTACAACCCTGAATTCTCAAGAGCATTCTGATGAAAATGTAAATTAATACTGATTAGGTTGCGTTAGGTTGTGGTTAGATTAAGTTTGGTTAGGTACGGTTTTTCTCGGTTAGGTTCGGTTATATAAGCTTTTTATATTTAATTACCCAAAAGTTAGGCATTTTACTTTAGATTTTTTTCCTGATTGTCATATTATAGCCTGAATCTAGGTACATTTCTCGAAGTAAATTGCTCGACAGTAAATTGCTCAAGAAATAATTTCTCAAACTATCAATTGCTCGACAGTAAATTACTTAAGAAAATAATCTAACCTAACCTAAATAAAAATGCATCCGTTCTTGATTCTAACTTTTCAACTAACAATAATAGTTGTATTTTTTTTGATGAGCTTTATGTTTCATATTGTTTTCTAAGTGGCAATAGTAGGATTACGTGATCCAGAAGGTGATCCCAGCATTGTACATCCTTCTTGGCAATTCACCTAGTCTTTTCAGGTGTCCAAACCATCTGAATATTCATATTAAATTATTGTTGTAATTTACTTAAAAAATAATGTCTTTTTAGGTAAACATGATAGAAAACCAAGAAAATGTATTGACTTGTAAAATACAATAGATTAGATCTTAGATTATAAACAAACATTCAAGACATAAACCCATATACATCAATGAATACAAGTATGTAGAAAACTATGTACGTACATGTTTGGGAGACTGCACAGTGTAAAAATTGAAAATTAAAGTAGTTGAGGAATAATATGGAGATAACATTAGTGTCTTCTCCCGAGGTTATTACTTACATGTCAGATATAATTAAGGTGTTTCCCTATCAAGTCTGTTATTTTATATCGCCTCTGTCTGTATGTAGACAGTTAGGTACAGTTGTGTTATCAATAGTCGGGTTTTAGGGCGTTTCTTGACCATCTGTTGTAAGACCAATTCCTGATTACCGAGACGGCGATATTAAACTGTCTTACTTCATCATATACATAAATGTATTGACTTCACTGTCTTAATTACTTATTCTACAACTTCAAAAGATCTTAGTATATTGTTCCTGGGTGAACCTCAGTCTCTGACAGATCAGAAACTTAGCTTAAACGTCTCCGACAGTGGAAATCTAAGAATCTGCGGCTAAAATGTAAACAAACAGTCCACCAGTCTCAGTCCAAGTCCCCTCGGCACATGGTCTGAGACCATAATGATGCGTAGCGATGATATAAGAACATAAGAAATGAGGAGACTGCAAGAGGCCAGTTAATGACCTATACGAGGCAGTTCCTTGTCTCCCACCCTTGGAATAATCCAATATTTAGCCATCCCACCTGTCATCCCTATCCATACTCTCATCCAACCGTCTTTTAAAGCTACCTATTGACTCAGCACTTACTACGTGTTTATTCAGCCTATTCTAATCGTTCACGACTCTGTTTGTGAACCAATATCTACCTATGTCTGTCCTGAATCTAAGTTTTTATAGCTTCTACCCATTTCCACGTGTCCTATCCTGGCTACTAAATTCTAAAACCTGATCAATGTTTCCCTTATTAATTCCTTTTACCCATTTGAAAACCTCAATCATTTCCCCTCTTGCCCTTCTTCTTTCTAGGGAGTGGAGATTAAGACGTTTTAACCTATCTTTGTAAGGTAAATTTCTCAGTCCCTGAATCATCTAGGTCATTCTTCTCTGAACTGCCTTCAAGGAGCCTATATCCTTCCTATAATAAGGGGACCAAAATTGAGCTGCATAATCTAGGTGACTAACGCTAAATACAACCTCAGAATGACCTCAGAACTCCTATTTGTCACACACCTACCAATGAATCCCAGTATCTTGTTGGCCCTATTTCTAGCTATAATACACTGTTCCCTGGGGCGCAAGTCACTGCTTATTTGAACTCCTAAGTCCCTCACACTATATGACCTTCCTAAGGTAGTGTCATTTAATGTGTAGTCTAAAGACCTATTTCCTTTACCTACGCTCATAATACTACACTTGTTAACATTAAACTGCATCTGCCATTTCTCTGACCACTCGTACAGCCTATTTAATTAAGTCATCCTGCAGTATCCTAGCATCGTCTAAATTCTTTACCTGTCTTCCTATCTTTGTGTCATCGGCAAATTTACTGATATCACTATTTATTCCTGTCTCTAAGTCATTTATATAAATTATGAATAACAATTGTCCTAGTACTGATCCCTGTGGTACCCCACTAGTGACATTACCCCATTCTGATTTCTTCCTATTGATTTGTACGCTCTGTTCCCTACCAGTAAGCCATCCCATAATCCATTCTAGTACCTTCCCACCTATGCCGTGAGCCTTAACTTTACTTAATAGTCTCCTATAGGGTACTCTGTCAAAGGCTTTACTGAAACTATATCATACTCGTCCCCCTTTTCTATTGTTTCAAATACTTTCCTATAGAAGGATAATAAAATTGTGAGGCATGACTTCCCCTTGCTAAAACCATGTTCACTATGTCTAATTAGCTTGTGTTCATCTAAATGTTTCCTAATTGCCCTTGCTATGATAGCTTCTAACATCTTGCCTATCACTGATGTTAAACTAATTGGGCGGTAGTTACTACTTTCTGCCTTATCTCTTTTCTTGAATATAGGAACTACATTTGCCTGCCTCCATAGCCTAGGAACTACTCCTGTGTCTAGTGATTCTCTAAAAATAATTGCAATAGGTTCAACGAGTTCTTCTCTACATTCCCTAAGAATCCTCGGAAAAATGTCGTCCGGCCCTGGAGATTTAGTCTTTTTAAGTCTATCTATTTCCTTGCTAACTACTTCCCTACTTATGTCTATTTCGCTTAATTTATCATCCTCTTGTTCCCTAAAGATCTGTACTGGCTCCAGTTCCCTACCTGACTCTTCTTGAGAAAACACGGACAAGAAGTATCTATTTAATTCCTTACTAATATCCTCACCATTTTCTATCAAGCTGCCATCCATTTCTTTAAGAGGTCCTATTCTTTCCTTTGTTTTAGTCTTGTACAACTGATAGAATCCCTTTGGATCCTTCTGGGTATCTCTAGCTATTTTAACCTCATAATTCCCCTTTGGAGTCCTAATATCCTTTTTAACCTTCCTAGCTAAGTCATTATACTGCCCTACTACCTGTACTTCTTCCCTTTTAATTCTCCTATAGAGTTCCCTTTTTAATCCAATTTCCCTTCTAATGTTGCTATTCATCCATTTTGGATAATTTCTATTTGACCTAATCCTCCTCTTAGGTATATGCTGTTCCTGCCCTGTATGAATTTCCCTTACTATGTTATTATAATGCACTTCTACCTCAATGTTTTGATCCTCCTCTCTGCCTACTCCTATACCCTCCCAATTTATACCCTGGAAATAATGTCTGAGGCCCTGGTAATTTCCTTTTCTAAAATCTGGTACTAAAGCAGTGTTCTATTCTACTTGTCTCTTTGCATTAATCTTGAATCTAATTTCGTGGTGGTTACTAACATCAAATCTTGCTCCTATCTCAACCTGACTTACCAAAGTTTCATTATTAGTTAAGACTAGATTTAAAATATTTCCCTGTCGTGTTGGTTCCCTTACAAGTTGTGTGAAAAAACCATCCTGGACGACATTTAAGAATTCCTCCGAGCACCCGTCTCCTGTTATACTATCCCAGTCTATTCTCCTATAATTAAAGTCCTCCATAATGCACACATTATTATACCTAGATGCTCTTGCAAGCTCCTGCATCAGGGGTGTACTAGCTGCTTCGCCTAAATCCGGAGGCCTATATATAATGCCTACAACTAACTTATTCCCTCCTATAATAATGTCAATCCATAATGACTCCGTATTCCTATCTGTTTTTATTGTGGTATTGACATAGCTATTTAATGTGTTTCTAACGTACAGTGCCACACCTCCTCTCCTCCCTACTCTATCCCTGTGGAAAAAAGTGTACCCATCTATTTCTGCTTCAGGTAAGAAATGTTTGTCTGCAATATCTTACCAAGTTTCTGTAATACCTATAATATCTAACTCTTCAACACATGCGATACCTCTAAGTGTGTCTATCTTATTTATTACACTTCTACTGTTTGTATAAAAGACACTTAGTTCATGCACCTCCCTCTCTTTACCCCGTCCTTTGTCACTATTACTCTTACCTCTATTAATATTTAGTTTCCCTGACTGGACTGCCTAACAGCCCTCTCAAGACACTCACTAAGTTGCTGCACTCCCTTCCTACTAAAGTGTACACCATCCCTGGCATACAGCTCTTGTCTCCCATAGAACCTGCTCCACTCATCCATAAAACCTACCCCATCCTCCCCACACATTCTCATCAACCTCTCGTTGAGGCCAAGGGCATGTGAGAGCCACCAGCCTCTAACCCCCTGTAAAGGGAGCACCCCTGAGACTATACACCTCCTACCACTCTCCCTTATCTCCCTCAGAAGCTCCCTATACCTAAGCACTAGCTCCTCTGACCTTATCCTGCCTACATCGTTCACGCCCACGTGAACCACCACTAACGCCTCTTTCCCTGTCCCCTCTACAACCTTCTTGTATCTCTCTACCACGTCCTGTACTCCGGCTCCAGGAAGACAACACGTCATCCTCCTTGCCCTGTCGGATTCACAGAAGGTCTCGTCTAAATACCTAATCCTGGAGTCACCCAGAACTAACACTTCCTGCGACCCTTCTAACCCTTCCCTGTCCTTCCTCTCCTTCCCACCCCCCTTCCCCTCCTTCCCATCTAACTTCCTCTTCACTATCTTTGCCTTGGGTGTCCTGTCCCCTTCACCTGCTCCTACTTCTATCACCACCTCTTCCTCTTCCTGTGTAGTTAACAAGCCAAACTTGTTGCTACACTCTACCTGATCCAGGAGAGGAAATTCCATCTCACACAAGGGAGGGTTCACGCTTCCCTTCCCTCCCCTACCCACAATCCTCCAACTATTCCCCCCTTGTCTCTGACCTGAATCACCTGACCTAACCTGACCTGAGTCTCGTGACCTGACGCTAGCTTCCTGCCTTAGCTCTAATAACTGTTGTCTCGTCTGTGCCAACGAAACTTTCACCTCCTTAACCTCTTCCTCTAAGGCTACATTTCTAGCTATCACTTCACACAATTTACATCCACTTACCTTACATTGTCTCTCCATTCCACAAGAACCACACCTCACCACTCCCCCCCTCCAACACCACTCCACCCTCCATACCTGTAACCTCCTCGCCTATATTGAGTACTACGCACTCAGCCATCTAAATACTTTTTCACAAAAAGGTACACAAAACACAATAAAATACTTATGGTAAAAATATAGCCTGGTATCCCTTGTGTTGCCACACAAAAACACAATAAAATAACTGTAATGGATAATACAACCTGGTATCCCTTGTAGCACGAGCGAGTAGCAGCACATCCTCCTCTGAGCAGGTCAGGCTCACATCGCTACGAAACGCGGTGTTGTGATTGGCTGAGCTCGGCTCATGATCGATGCGGGAGTCGCTACCGAACGGGGGGCCAGTTAATGGTGAAATGGTGCATGCATATTTACATAACTTTATTAATAACAGACTCCACCTCATTCTATCGCGTTCAGCGAGCGACTGTATTCACTAGTCAGTGTAGTGATGACCGACCACCATCACCTCCTCAACATTCTGCCGACAGCAGTACGACATTTCTACTCCCAGCGCATGCGCAGAAGCTGTCGCCACTTTTGCCCGGTCGTCACTTTTGCCCGCCACACCACCACCTGCCGGCTGCCATCCCTACATCTGAGCTTAGCCTTCCCACCCCTACATATGAACCTAGCCTTCCCACCCCCTACATCTGAGCCTAGCCTTCCCACCCCTACATCTGAGCCTAGCCTTCCCACCCCTACATCTGAGCCTAGCCTTTCCATCCCTACATATGAGCCTAGCCTTCCCACCCCTACATATGAGCCTAGCCTTCCCACCCCTGCATCTGAGCTTAGCCTTCCCACCCCTACATCTGAGCCTAGCCTTCCTGCATATGTCCCTGCCGCAGGAAGCAGCCCTACTTTATTATTGGGAGGTAATGAATTGGAAATGCTGGAGGTGTGTCCTCCCTCGGATTATATGCCCAGGCAAGGGTCCCGACACGTGTCCACGACATGTCTTAATCAGTCGTAATCACATCGTTTGCAATTCCCAATCGATTTACGCCCATCGAAATTTGTTTTGTAACGTTGTAATACATCTTGGCCATACTTTCAATACTGGTCGGGGTTTACTACGACTGAATAACGACTCTATTACGACGTTATGCGATGGTCGCATAATGTCGCGATACGTCATAGAAGCGCAATCCCTCGGCCGCCAATAGTCCAATAGTGTCTTTTGCAGAGGTAATGAGTGCCTCTAACTGCTTGTCCCAGTACACTGCCTTCCCACCCGGCTTCTTGAGTAGCTCTCTGAAGGGTTCCATGACAGGGGCGACCGCCAGGAAGGACGCAACTTGGTTGACGGGGCCGAACCATGATCGCCCACGTCGTGGGTTAGGCGGGCATCTTGAAGTTGGTTATGCTGTTGATGAGGTCGCGTCTCGGTTGGTATCCTTCCCAGCCCAGGAGGTAGCCGGCAAAGGTGATGCTCCTACTGCAGAAGCGAAACTTATCAGGTCGCAGGGTGACACCGCTCTCCATGCACCTCTGGAGGGGATCGTACGTGTGCCAGAAGGCGTCGCTGACGCTGCAGTCGTGGAGTAGAATGTCGTCCACGCACTTGAGCTTCCTGGGCACGTCAGTGATGGTGTCATCAAAGCGCTTTGTAAAAGCGTCCTGCGAAGCGCAGTGGCCCATGGGGGTGCGGCAGTACCGGTAGCGTTCCCAGTGATGAATGTTGTGAGCTTGCGATTCTCCTCGTCGAGGGGGACCTGGTGGTAGCTTGAGTATGCGTCTGCTACGGTCTTGAATGCATGTTTGGGCACGCTAGAGACGAGATCGAAGGGCGGCCTGAGTGGCCAGGTAAGAAATGTTTGCCTGTAATATCTAACCAAGTTTCTGTAATACCTATAATATCTAACTCTTCAACACATGCGATACCTCTAAGTGTATCTATCTTATTTATTACACTTCTACTGTTTGTATAAAAGATACTAAGTTCCTGTACCTCCCTCTCTCTACCCCGTCCATTGTTACTATTACCCTTACCTCTTAATATTTAATTTCCCTGACTGGACTGCCTAACTGCCCTCTCAAGATACTCACTAAGCTCCTTCATCCCTTTCCTACTGAAGTGTACACCATCCCTGGCATATAGCTCCTGTCTCCCATAGAACCTACTCCATTCATCCATAAAACCCACCCCATCCTCCCCACACATCCTCATCAACCTCTCGTTGAGGCCAAGGGTATGTGAGAGCCACCAGCCTCTAACCCCCTGTCTAGGAAGCACCCCTGACACTATACACCTCCTACCACTCTTCTTTATCTCCCTCAGAAGCTCCCTATACCTATCCACTAGCTCCTCTGACCTTATCCTGCCTACATCGTTCACGCCCACGTGAACCATCACTAACACATCTTTCCCCGTCCCCTCCACTACCCTCTTGTATCTCTCTACCACGTCCTGCACTCCGGCCCCAGGAAGAGAACACGTCATCCTCCTCACCCTATCGGCCTCACAGGTCTCATCTAAATATCTAATCCTGGAGTCACCCAGAACTAACACTTCCTGCGACCCTTCTAACTTTTCCCTGTCCTTCTTCACCTGTCCACCTTCCTTCCCATCTAACTTCCTCCTCACTATCTTCGCCTTGGGTGTCCTATCCCCTTCTCCTGCTCCTACTTCTATCACGACCTCTTCCTCTTCCTGTGTAGCTGACATGCCAAAGTTGTTGCTACACTCTACCTCATACAGGGGAGGAAATTCCACCTCACACAAAGGAGGGTTCACGCTCCCTTTCTCTCCCCTACCCACAACCCTCCACCTATCCCCCCCTTGTCTCTGACCGAGTTCGGGACTATTCGGCCGTAATATTTTCGGCCGTGATCCTTTACGGCCGTTAGAGCTTTAGGGTGTTTGGAATTTAGGCCGTAAGATGTTTCGGCCGAAAGATGTTTAGGTTGAAAGACGTTTAGGCCCCAAGCTGCTTTCGACCGTGGGATATTTCGGCCGAAATTTCACATTATATAGCAATAGCAATAGTAATAGCAATAGCAATAGCAAAACTTATAAATAGGGACATACACACCAACTTACTCGCAAATATACGTACGTAAAGTAATAATAATAAATACTGTGCCCTTAAAAAGCTGTCCGTTATTGCATTATTGAAAAACTTCGTCATCTAAAAGATTTAATAAAAATTATCATCCTAAAATAAAGCATAAAATTAATGGAGGAATCAATCCCTATATATGTGCCATTATTTCATATTATTTACCGAGATTGGAGAACTTTCTGTATTAAGGTGTGGAACAGATGAAATAGTAGACTGGTTAATCCCTGAAGGGATATCTTCACTGGTGTCAGGAGCTGAACACGGAGAACAATACCAACTGGGTAACTCGTAGTCTCCGTTGACAATAGCTAAATATTGTTGCCTGGAAAAACCAGTGTTGCAAGCACGTACGATGTTGCCATCTGTCACATTTATCACACTGAAATGCATGCTAATTGCATCGTATTACTGTGGTACACACAAGGCACGGTGGAGCTCTTTCTTGAGGTATGTTTTCAGGAGAGGGCAGGGGTAGGAAGTGGCCTGTGATGAGCTTGGGTCGTGGTTCAGATAGCGTTTGGGACGGAAGTGTCCGACAGTGGCCTGTGATGAGCTTGGGTCGTGGTTCAGATAGCGTTTGGGAAGTCATGAATCCTTTTCACACACACACACACACACACACACACACACACACACACACACACACACACACTTCTTATTAAGTGTATTAAGGTCACACACACTTCGTAAGTGCCTTAAGTGTCTAAAGGTCATTTAGGCAGTATATGATTTAGGCCGACTGTTGTTTCGGCCGTTATACGATTCGGCCGTCTGCCAGTTCGGACGTTACGGCCGAAATGACCAGGACCTCTCTGACCTGACGCTTTTCTCTGACCTGACGCTCTTGACCTTCCTGTCTTACCTCTAGTATCTGTTGTCTCGTCTGTGCCAAGAAAACTTTTACCTCCTTAACCTCTTCCTCTAAAGCTACATTTCTAGCTAACACTTCACACAACTTACATTCACTTACCATCCATTGTCTCTCCATTCCACACCTCACCACTTCACCCTCCATACCTGTAACCCCCTCGCTTATGTTAAGTATTACACACTCAGCCATCTAAATAATTTTTCCCAAAAATGCACACAAAACACAATAAAATACTTATGGTAAAAATATAGCCTGGTATCCCTTATGTTGACACACAAAAACACAATAAAATAACTGTTATGGATAAATACAACCTGGTATCCCTTGTTTGCGCCAGCGAGTAGCAGGCTAGCAGCACGTCCTCGTCTGAACAGGTCAGGCTCACAAGTGCCAGTCAGGATCACATGTTGCTTGCTCTGAGAGAATATGAAGGATTTTGTGCTTGTTGCATGATAAATCTCAATACCTTCTTTGTTTTCTTTTTTTCTTTCAGTGAATATAGGACCTGGATGAGACAGTGACAAACAGTCACCTGACGGTATCCCAACCACCCAACACCCCTGGCTGGGCTAAGCCTCTGGTTATAACAAGAGAGAGAGAGAGAGAGAGAGAGAGAGAGAGAGACGGGGTGGGAGGGAGGCAGGCGAAGCGAGGAGAATGTGGACGAGACGTTACCATCATGATGTGTTTGTTACCTGTGTGTCTGTGTGTACCACTCAATATAATTTGTATTAATTTAATACAATTCTAAGAGGCATGCAGCGTCACATACTTTACTGCGGTCTTCCCACAAGTCTGCTTTGCAATCTGCCTGAAAGTAACACATAGGCGTGGGAAGTAGGAGAGGGCAGAGGGACCAATTGTCCTCTCAGTTTTCGGAAACAAGTGAAATTTGGGCATATCTTTCCTCAAATTCGGGCAGACATGTAAGCCCATATCAACCCAAATAACCCAAATAACCTCCATTACATTGAAGTTCCTGTTAAAAGTTAGCATGAATAGGCGCCAAAATATTTGAGAATGCGCTGAAAAGTGCGTTAGACATTACATAAAGATTACTAGAAAACCAGAAATTTATTTCCCACACTTCTTAACAGAAGAGAGACCGTTCTGCGAAGGCTTAAGTCATATATATGATCAACAATGGGAGAGGAAAGACTATCTAGCATAGCCACAGTGAACATCGAGAGGATATTTGTGAAGAAGTTGGAAACAGAATTCATCATTAATATTTTTGGTAGGTGTTGAGGTGAAAATATATACTTATTCTGAGGTTCATTATTATATTAATTTGCAATAACATGTTCTTTATATATATATATATATATATATATATATATATATATATATATATATATATATACATATATATATATATATATATATATATATATATATATATATATATATATATATATTCTTTTATAATGCTAATCTGCAAAAAAATGTAAAATAAAAGATGAAAGACACCAATTTATTTATAATATATAGATAACATTCGGGCACAAGGTAACATTATATCCTGAACCAACTAGAACTTCTATGCCTATGGTAACACATCACGAATATGCACCACTTGTCCAAAGTTCTGACATACACACACACACACACACACACACACACACACACACACACACACACATACACACACACACACACACACACACACACACACACACACACACACACACACACACACACACACACACAAGAAAGAGATGGATAGGCGGATTGCCTATATTTAGACTTAAAAAACATTTGATAAGGTTCCACACAGGAAATTATTATGGGAAATGGAACACATTGGAAGATTGAAATGAACATTAAAGAACTGAATGGATGACTACTTAAAAGGAAAGGAAATGAGAACAGTAGTAAAGGATGAAAAATCAGAATGGAGAGAAATAAAAAGTGGAGTACCACAGGCACCAATAATGTTTTTAGTATATGTAAATGACATGACAGAAGGATTAAGCAGTTACATAAGTCTGTTTGCAGATTATGTAAAATTACTAAGGAAGATAGGAAACCACAATGATTGTGAGGAGCTACAGAATGACATAAACAAAATATATGAATAGAGCAAGACATGGGAAATGGAATTTAATGCAAAAAAATGCCATGTATCGGAAATGGAAAAAGTGCAATGAGACCCTCATGGACGTATAAGTAAAGGGAAAATATTATATCAATAGCAAAAGAAGAGAAAGATTTGGCAGTGGTAATACAGGACAACTTATCACCAGAGAAATATATAAATATAATATTTGGTGACACTTTCAGGATGCTAATGAATATACGGATGGCTTTTCATTTCCTAGATAAAAATATGATGAGAAAAATTATGACTGCAATGATCAGACCAAAACTGGAATATGCAGAAGTAATATATGGTCCCCGCACAAGAAAAACCATGTGTTGAAATTACACAAAATACAGAGAATAGCTACTAAGATGGTGCCAGATTTGGAAGACCTAACATATAAGGAAAGATTAAAGAAATGCAACTAACAACATTGAAAGAAAGAAGATAAAGAGGTGACTTAATTACAATATGGAAATTGATGAACAACCTGGAGGAAACAGATAAAAAAAAAAACTTAATATTGAGAAGAAAAGGAGATTAGAATTTGAGAAAAATCGCAAAAAGGAATTTGCTTGAGCGATACAAAAAAGTACAGTTTTCCTCAAAGAAGTATAGATACTTGGAATGAGCTGAAGGAAAAGGTGATGGTGGCAAAGAATGTACATCAACTGGAGGAAAAAATGAACAAATATAGATATGAAGACAGGACCATACGAGTGTAGCACAGCCCCTGTATACTACAATTATATAGGTAAATACAACTACATATAGGTAAATACACCACATATACATACGTGCGCGTGCACACGAATTAAAAAAAAAAAAAGATATAAGATGATAGGTATGGGATTTCCTTAACTTTCTGGATGCTTGACTCAGCTCTGACAGTGACTGATAATGACGCCCTTTCCTTCCCCCAACTTCCTTTCATACCAAACCACCAGTTGTCCTTCGCACCACCATCACTGCTAAATATTTACTATATAAAGCAGAAGGAACAGCATGTCGTCTCCTACTGTTGTTACTGTTTCTTATATCCCAATGCAGATTATGCCATATAAGAATACCCACCAACCTTTATTCCCCGCCATCCACACACTCGATCCTTCTATTCATCCAACGACTAACAGTCACACCACTGACCTTCATACACGTCTCCAGGGGTGTGTGTATTATATATATATATATATATATATATATATATATATATATATATATATATATATATATATATATATATATATATATATATATATATATATATGGATGAATGATTTTGCCTATTTGGCGATGACCTCAGTGGCTTTGAAGTCATGGCCGTTTAGCTTGAGAAACACACACACACACACACACACACACACACACACACACACACACACACACACACACACACACATAACATTATTAATTCTGCATCACTGTCGTGTTTTGAGGTCATCCCTTTACCTTTACAATAATGTAGCCTATGAGGAGATGGGATGTTTGGTGCGTGTGGCAGCTTCAGGTATTTGTGCTGTCCTTGAGACAACCCTTTAACCATTCCCGTTAAACGGCTCCTCAAATTGAGAACATCAGAAGTTAGAAAGCACTTTTCAAGAACTATGTAGTATCTAAAACTAAATATCTTCAAGTTTATTTAGTGAAAATTATATATGTAGCCTTAGGCATGTGTAGTAATATAAGTAGTAGGCAACCGCTCATAAGCTCCACCTCCAGCCTTCCTTGTCAGTTGACTCAGTTCATTCTCGAGCCTTCACGGGATGAGTGCAGCGTACAATTAGTTGACAAAGCCTTCTTACTGGTTAGGCGATTTTATGAGAAAGTACGTGACGGTGACATCCAAGAAGCAAAGGAGTTAAGCGTCAACTCGTTCTCTTCCTGTTCATAGCGGAGACGTAAGTTAATTGATATTTTTCTTATAATTATCTATAAAAAGGAGACAAACTTCTTGCATTCTTGAGTGATGAAGAGGAAACTGTTACTGTATGTTCGGTTGTGATGGTAGAGGTGAGATAACTGACGGACATATAAAGGACATGTGTTAGTCATCGTGTTGGTCTTATCGGTAGGACAGTGTATACCAACCTTCATATATAACATGATAAATATCAGTCATGTACCCGAGTATTGTTATGAATATTATGAGCATCATCTCCATGCCATTGTCAAGTTCAACGTAAATTAACTACGTTGAATATTAAAAAAAGAAGCATAGTTTCGTTTTTTTCGTTTTTTGTTTATTAAGTATATATATGTTACCAGAATATAAAAACATATCTACATCATAGCCTAATAAAGTAAATTTACGTATTCAGTCAGTTCAGTTAATATATATATATATATATATATATATATATATATATATATATATATATATATATATATATATATATATATATATATATATATATATATATACCGCTTATTTTTATAATCATTACATGGTATAATCTTCATGTATGATTCCTGTTCTTCCCAACAAAAAATTACCTGCTGCTGCATTCAAGAAACGGCCTTAGTGGAAATATCTTTGTTACCTGTTGATCACCTCCACCAAATTGAATTTAAGAAAATAGAAGTGAGTGTGGATAAGGCCCTAACGTACTGTATAGTGATTGTGGGCAGGGACACCCTCAGTAATGTAGAGAGAAACACAAATGTCGTGGTGTCTTGTTCACTGAGCGATATGATTGATACAGGTGTACTGTAGCGTGATAGTCTCTACGTGATGAACGTGAATTTTTTTTACCAAATATGTGCCAAATGAATGTGTAGAATGTATATATATATATATATATATATATATATATATATATATATATATATATATATATATATATGTATATATATATATATATATATATATATATATATATATATATATATATATATATATATAAATATATATATAAATATATATATATATATATATATATATATATATATATATATATATATACATATATATATATATATATATATATATATATATATATATATATATATATATATATATAATATATCATAGACTACACTATACTTGACTGGACACTCGAAATCTGGCCTTTTGTAAACCCGTCCTACGGCAGATTTTTAGAAAAATCAAATAAAATACTTAGAATTAAGATAGGAACCTCAAATAAAAAGCAAACACTTCAGAGTGTTGTAAAGAATATGTTTATGAGCAACAAAAACAAATTAGTCAACATACGTCATCGGTGGGCGACAATTATTGAATCCTAAGAAACCAAGAAAAACAAAATTTGCAATAAATTCCAGGAATATTGGAATTTCAATCTGAAAACACTTACATGCATAGCCCATGTAGTCTATATTAATATGCAATACCATAGAATACACCATACGTGACTGTGCACTCGAAATTGGGTCTTCCGCAAATGGGTACTGAGGTGATTTTTTTTGTTTAATTTGAATAAAATACTTAAAATCATCATAGAAACCTCAAACAAAAAGCAAACACCTCAGAGTGATGTGAAGAATATATTTATGAGCAACAAAAACAAATTTGTCAACATACATCATCGGTGGGCGACAATTATTCAATCCTGACACCAATAAAAAAACAAAAATTGCAATAATTTCCAGGAATATTGGAATTTCAATCTGAAAACACTTACATGCATAGCCCATGTAGTCTATATTAATATGCAATACCATAGAATACACCATACGTGACTGTGCACTCGAAATTGCGTCTTTCGCAAATGGGTGCTGAGGCGATTTTTTGTTTGTTTTATTTGAATAAAATACTTAAAATCATCATAGAAACCTCAAACAAAAAGCAAACAACTCAAAGTGATGTGAAGAATATGTTTATGAACAACAAAAACAAATTAGTCAACATACGTCATCGGTGGGCGACAATTATTCAATCCTAAGACACCAATAAAAACACCATATTTGCAATAATTTCACCCAAGGACATCCTGCCCAGGTTCCCCGAGAAGTGCCATGTAGCTGCCGCAAGCAGGTCTTCTGGCGGTTCAGGGTCCAGGTCAGAGAGCTCTCCAATCAACATCTGAACCACCCGATTGTCCTCCATGATCAGCTGCTCCCTGGCGGTCTGCATCTCCTCTGCCACCTCCTCCAAGGTGTATCGAGAAAGGCACACCAGGTTGACACGCCTGACGATGGCCTCTCTCAAAGAATTGGCGTACTTGCGTCCAGAGAGACACAAGTCACTGTCTTGCAGGGGGAGAAATATCGTTATTGCACAGAAAAATAAAACACTGTCTGCAGTAGCAGTAAGTATAACTCCCTTGAAGAAAAGCACAAGTCACTGTCTTGCAGGGGGAGAAATATCTTTGTTGCACAGAAAAAAAAAACACTGTCTGCAGTAGCAGTAAGTATAACTCCCTTGAAAAAAAGCACAAGTCACTGTCTTGCAGGGGGAGAAATATCTGTTGCACAGAAAGAAAAAAAAACACTGTCTGCAGTAGCAGTAAGTATAACTCCCTTGAATAAAAGCACAAGTCACTGTCTTGCAGGGGGAGAAATATCTTTGTTGCACAGAAAAAAAAAACACTGTCTGCAGTAGCAGTAAGTATAACTCCCTTGAAAAAAAGCACAAGTCACTGTCTTGCAGGTGGAAAAATATCTGTTGCACAGAAAAATAACACTGTCTGCAGTAGCAGTAAGTATAACTCCCTTGAAAAAAAGCACAAGTCACTGTCTTGCAGGTGGAAAAATATCTTTGTTGTACAGAAAAATAACACTGTCTGCAGTAGCAGTAAGTATAACTACCTTGAAAAAAAGCACAAGTCACTGTCTTGCAGGTGGAAAAATATCTTTGTTGCACAGAAAAATAACACTGTCTGCAGTAGCAATAAGTATAGCTCCCTTGAAGAAAAGCACAAGTCACTGTCTTGCAGGGGGAGAAATATCTTTGTTGCACAGAAAAAAACCAGTCTGCAGTAGCAGTAACTATAACTCCTTTGAAGAGAGAGACAAATCACTGGCTTGTAAGACGCAGTCATTATCTCCCCCATCACCTATTTTTTCTGCCCCTGGAGCTTCTGCCTTTTCATTTGGTCATGGCTTCTAGTATCCCTCACACAGTCGCCGGTGGCCTGGCGTTTGGAGGGCAACTTGGCGTGAACATCAGAGTTTGTGTCCCTGCACAAGTTGGAGCCAAAACCATTGAAAAGGTTGCCGCCCACGACGGGGAGAATCTTGGTGATTACAAAATGCCCATTACAGCACTGTGCCACCTCAAACTCTGGGAACTTCCTGGCCAAACCAACAAGGATCTGCAGGAATGTGTCCTTATGGTTGTCACAACCAAAAAACCTGAAATAAAATGTGAATGTTAGCACATTACAAGTGAATAAAAAATTATACAAATAAAAATAAAAAAAACATCCGGAAAAAAAAAGAATAATTCAGAAGTGCAATTAAATTTATATATTAATAGATTAATTCCTATAGTTATATTACCTACTAGTCTGTAGCATCTATTCCTTCGAAGGATGTAAAAAAAAAAAAACCTAATGCATGTGTGTATGCACTCACACAGTAAGATAATGGCATTTAAACATATCAAATATGTATGTATGTATGTATATACCGATGCTGTTTACCCCATCAAAGAAAAATAATTATAATGGTACTGTAATATAAATAAACTTGACTTACTTATTCCTCCTCTCCTTGTTGTTGATTAGGGAGTCCCAGACAATCAAGGCGAAGCAAGTAATGTGGCACAAAGTTGGTAAAGGGTAATGTAGGCCTTCCCCACCGTCTAGTGTCCCTCTGTCCATCAGGCGTGTCAAGTAGAACCACTCGCCTTGCGGAATCAGCTGATCATAACAACAAAACAAGCCGTTATGGAGGAAGCACTTTTCTTCTTCTGCTTATGAACATTTTCCATGAGACTTATAATAGCGTTACAAGAAGCTTGTGATAACATCAAAACACTGATGGAAATAAGCAAGGAATATGGCATGGAAATAAATAAAGAAAAAAGCTAAATAATCATACACAACGCAGAACACAAACCAGAGAACATTGAGGGAATCCGTGTGACTAACAATATTAAGTATCTAGGTGTTATAATAACAGACAAGGGGGATATATTTAAGGAACAGAAGAATAACATGATTATGAAGGCACAAAGCTTGGCAAACCTGACTTATAAATACTTAGACTGCACCAAGTTAACATATAACAACATTGATAAGTTGCAAACTATCCTACTTTATTACCCATGTGTGTGTGTGGCGGGGGGATGAGCAGTAGGTAGCGAGATTCGAATTTTGAATTAACGGGTTCCATGTTTTGAGGTGACCGTGGTCATCAATCATGGTCTAACTAACTTGGTTAGACCATGACCGTGATATGTATCTATTAGTTAAATTCGCACGGTCATTTTTAAATACATAACAATGGTGATGGTAGCCATGATCAAATAATGACCGCTACAAAAGTTTCATCATCTACCGTTTTACGCTCAATTTCTACAGGGAGTTTTATATGAATTTAGTACTGAAATGTTCCTAAAATCTTATAAATCAGACATTACAATAACCAAATGTTGCATACTTACTGCTAAAACGAGTCCGCGGTGTCCAGCTAGAAGCTACAGTAGCGCGTCCGTCTGCTTCCAGTGTCAGTGGGTGACTGACTCACCCGTTCATACCAAGGCATCACAGTAAGCTCAGCTTTCTCAGCTACGCGCCACAAAATGTTGTGAAAAACTCATTCCCAAGCCGATATAACGATAATATGGCATTTGATCACAATCAAATCATATTTAGGAATAGTGATTTCACAATATGTGATGCTTTATTTCAGAAATTATTGCCAATTTGCCTGAAATTTTTGCTATAAACAATATGCTTTATACACAACTCCCACACGGTTTTCACTCATTCTTGTAATCTTTATGTTAATTTCCTATTTGCACAAGTTGTAAAATAATTTTTTAGGTTTAGCAATGGTTCAGCAATCATTACTGATTGTAAAGACATGTAATACAATGTCCTAAGTAGAATATGAACTGATAAATGAAGTATTATCTGTCATCACTCATAGCAGCGGAATCAATAGGACGGAAATGTATATCGTCTGTCAGCGATTGTCGCGAGTGTCCAGTCAAGTATGGTGTAGTCTATGAGTATATATATAGTATATATATATATATATATATATATATATATATATATATATATATATATATATATATATATATATATATATATATATATAATATATATATATATATATATATATATATATATATATATATATACATATATATATATATATATATATATATATATATATATATATATATATATATACAGTATGCATATATATATATATATATATATATATATATATATATATATATATATATATATATATATATATATATATATATATATATATATATATATATATATATATATATATATATATATATATATATATATATATATATATATATATATAGGTGCTACTTTGGCTTGTTATCTACGTGTCATGAATCTACTTTGGTATGCAATCTACACTTTATATTGCGAGTGAGTGAAATTGAAAGTCCTACGAGGAGAGGAAGGCCAGTTGTAAGATGGAAGGAAAAGAAGATATTATTCCATACATTTTTGACGTAAGCCTCATACTTTTCGAGTCATTCAAAATAACATGATTTGAGGCAAAAAGTCAAATAGGTGGGAAACGTTGGTTAGGTTAGATTAGTATTTCAACACAACTCATGGAAATTGGTACCAAGGGGTTCTCGGGCATGCTGATCACGAATCTGGAATTAGTTTTGTCCTTAATATAATATTTGGATTTTTCCTTTTGTGGCCCGTAAATTCTACCAGAATTGAGGTCGAAAAGGGTTTTCCCATTTTACTACGTAAATATTAGTCTTAAAGGAAAATTGTATAGAAGTAAAGTTATGGAGTTTGGTTATGTATATCTCATAAAGTCATCGTCTTTTCAATAACTCAAATACCTATGAAGAAAATTAAAATTTTATGAAAGAAATGAATAAATAATACTTTACATTCCTACACCTATAATTAAATTCCAATTGAATTCTAGTATAGCTCAATAGAACGAACGTATATTGCTCTTTCTTTTATATTCTATATGTTTTTTACGTAAACCCCATACAATTTGAGTTATTTCAAAATATGTGATTTATCTAAAAAATTTCATGAAAATTTCCACACCTCCGATTCTTATGAAAATTGGTACAATGAGGTATTAGATTATGCTGAACACGAATCTGGCCTTATTTTCATTTTCCTGATTATTATAATATCAAACTGTATTTCACCATTGCTTGCCTAGTGTACCAATCGGTATCTACTACTGTACCAATTTAATAATCTCCACTGTTGTCACCACTGTACCGCTTGCCACCACTGTACAGATTATACCTACACCACTAATTCTACATATACCACTGCTACCACTACTGTACCAATTTACCACCAACCCTTTCTATTAGGTCCTTTCCCTAAGGCAGTTGCATGAAAAGAAAAGAGTAAAATAAATAAATAAACAGACTTTACTTGGTTACTAGTGAGAAACACAACTTGCTGAATTCGTGTGGTGCTCTTATACTCTTGCCTTACCACACACGACACATTAACACATACACAAACTGTAAATTACCATACATGAAATGTTAACACACACATGAAAATATCTAGCTAACCCTACCTAATTACGTGAGGAAACTAATGGGGAGAAGTAGCCGAATACACTCACTGCACTGATGTCCGTGTACATCACCATGTGCTTCTTGCCTCTTCTTCCACAGCTCAGTCAACCAGTTCACAGGCAGCCTCAGAAGCCCCAGAAAGACAGTCACGTGCTGATCCTCTCGGCTTGCTTTCTGTATCCGGGAGGACAGTTTCAGGTTAAACATGAATATTACTAAAAAGGTTCCACGTGTTTTTCAAGTCTCTAGCCACTAGTGATGTGTCGTTCGTGAACGAATCAGTTCATAGAGCCGGCTCTTCCAGATGAACGATAAGAGTCGGATATTTGTCTTGAGAGCCGTTAGAGAGCTGTTTGAGAGCCGTTCATGTTTAAGTTTCTAGTTTTTCCATATTTTTGCAATTTTCTAACAAAATGCAATGATTACCGATTGTTAATAATTATAGTAATGATAATAATAATAATACTTACGAGTATGAGGCCTAGTTATTGAAATGATACAGTAAAATAATTGTGTTTCCCCTTCAAGTTAACAAAGAAACCTGTATTTCCAAGTGCCTTGCCTTCTAGCAAAGAGGAATAACTCAACACATAAAACACACACACACACATATATATATATATATATATATATATATATATATATATATATATATATATATATATATATATATATATATATATATGAATAATTCAGAAAATATATGGTGCATATGGCAGGCCATAGACTACACCATACTTGACTGGACACTCGAAATCGGACCTTTTGCAAACAGGGCCTTCGGCAATGTTCTGATATGGTGGTCCCGCCGCCGTCGCCTCGCTCAGCTCGACCAAAGCTGCCAATGCTGCAGTGTTACCACACTGAGGGAGCAGCGCTCCGTTCCAAAAGGCACACACACTCTTAACTCTCTACATCAGCTTCTATTGTATACTCTGAATCATGCTTGAAATAAGATTTGAAACTATTTCCAAATATTTTGTTTGTTTTCTACGTTTTCACTGAGCATGGCAGGATAAAAGGAAAAGTATAAAGCAGGATCTATTAGCTGTCGAAAGTAAGATGTACAAATGTACACCGTCTTCATTCACTCAGAAGTGTTGGAAGGAGTGCATTCAGGATACCTCACGGGACCTTTAATATACGAGAAGAGGTGTCATCAGTCACGAGGGTGAAATGAGAGTCATCACTCTATTGGTGTAATTCACCCTCGAGGTTTTGTATCACAGATATGATAAATTTATGGATAAATCATATTAAACATGATTTCTCCACTCGCTTTCTGTCATTTCCTTGTCTAAACTCCTGCATCGTGGGGCGAAAAACAAACAAAGGTAGATAGAAGCTGCGTAAGTCGGTAAGTCTCCGTGGTATATTGTGTCATCTCCCTTGCTTTCTTCATCTTACAGAAATATTGAATATGAAGAAAATCATTTAAACTTATAATCGTTATCCTTTCCCTCACCTTTTCGTATCTCAGTTATAATAAATATAGGAAAGAAGATGATAAGCGAGGGCTGAACATCGAATGAATATAAGAGAGATGATAAACGAGGCCAGTAAGAGATACAGAGATAAGAGAAGGTAGTAAGAGATACAGCAGAAAAGAAAATAATGTACTAATATATAAGTTTTAAAAAATATTATACACTTGAACATAAAGGGAAAAAGAAGTAAAGAAAATTAAGGAAATATGTGGAATATGTATTTTATTATTGCAAATCTGTATGCCATCATTATTTCCAAGACATATTTTTGTATGTATATGTTTAAATAATTAAGTAACTAGCGACGTCTTTAAATAATTCATTGTGTGGCTTGGAGTGGCTTGGTGAACTCACAGCAGGAGTGGCTGGTGGCGTGGTATGCTTTGAGTGGGATGTCAGCTGGGTATGGATGCAGTCATACGCCAATTAAGTTTTTGTCTGTTTCTTTCAAAAATATCCCACCGCTGCCACCATATGTTGGAAAGGCGTAGGCTCCTTTCCTTTATTAGTTGCAGGAGAGTGAAAATACTAATCCTGCTGTTTGGAGTGTATTGGGTCCAGTAGACATAATTACAGAGATGTGTCTGTGATGAAGGTTGAGTAATCACTGACCGGGGCACGGGCAGGTCAAGCCAGGTCGTGGCTAAGTTGCCACACAATTAATTATTATTTGAAAGCGTCGACGGTTACTTAATCATTCAAACATATAGAAATGTATCTTGGAAATAATGGTGACATATAGATGTGAAATGGTATAATACAAATCCCACAAATACTATAAAAAGAAAAAGAAATTGAATAGAGATAAATTTAAAATATATATGGATGAGGAAACAAAATTTGAGGAGGAAGTCGTGAAGTTATGTCCATACACAGAATGAGATACTAGACCTATAAAACTTAAGACGAAGATTAACTCAGTCTGCAGCAGAAGAGATCTTAGCGAGGGCACACCGACTCAGAGATTTTGAAATGTAAAAAGTGTTTATTAAAAAGAGTACATATGAAGAGGAGAGACAAAATTTAAAGAAGAGGCAAATCATAAACATTATATGAGAATGACAGGAAACTAAACGTTATTATTGGAGAGAAAGGACAACAGGATAATGACATGGTACAGAAGAACAGATGTTTGAAAGAAAAGAAAGAGAGGAATAGAACAGTAACAAAAGGAGTGATTAAATAAAAGGAATATATATCAACATAAATGCAATAATACTAAGAAAATTTGAGTTGAGAGACTCTAAAAGAGTAAACAATTAAATTGTATACATAAGTAGAAACAAAACCAACTGAGGACATCCAGATTAATATTGTGAATGATAATAAAACAAATGGAGGAAGGATAAAACAGACCAAAAAAAAAGAGATGTTATGATAATGATAAAATCTAGGATCAAAGTGATACGATACGGAAAAGTAAAAACGGAATCTATAAGTCTTAACTTAAGGCAAAATATGGAGAAGCACAAAAATATATTACAGTTGTATATATTCCTACAAAAAATAATTGGACCAAAGAACATGAAGAAATATTAGAAATCACTAGAGAATTTAGAAAAGATCATTAAAAGCCATAATAGTAACACGTGTGTGCTTATAATTGTAGTGAAGTAGAGTGGGAGACTTGATAGCGGAGGTGAAACTACTTGGGGACATAAATTTTTGATACAAACAATGAATAAAGTTGTTAGGAATGTGGGTGTGTGTAGCTTGGGAGGAGAGCGGTGTATGTCTGTGTGTCCTGATGTAATGAGCGTACAGTCGGGGGGCCAGGAATACCCACCATGCACCCCCCTCAGCATTCATCGGGACCACTATTTTCTTCTTTATTATGTAGCTGGTGAATTTCTTAAACATGTACTCAAAGAATAAAGTGTCACGATCAATGTTTTTTTTGCCAGAAAACCATATCGCATACATCATATTCCGAGCGCTTCAAGGCAGCATACTGCATTGTCTCTCTCAGTTTATAATTTTTCCATTTGACACACTATTCATACAATTAAATTATGGTTGGAAAGCTGGGATTGTTGGCTTTATTATAATGGGAAATATGTATACTTTTAAAATAATGTCCCACTAATCCAGTAATTTAACTTTTTATGTTTTATTCCTCATCAGAGGAGCTATCTGTATCGCTATCTGCAGCATATACCTGCTCTCTTATTTCATCATCAGATTCTTCCAGTTCTGTTGCATCTCTCTCCAGCACATCAATTAGTTGTTGTGGCAAGATAATTTCATCTGCACACCAGAGTGGTTCTCCATCCTCTTTCCATCCATGTCCTTCCCAGGGTTTGGGGATCTCATATAAAGCAAGATTTGCCATTTTCCATATTCTTGTCTGATAATTTGCTCTAACAACATGTTCTCTCAAGCATGCCCTACTCAGAGGTAATCTAGCCAGGTCAATGGTACTGGATGATAGATTGTCAACTGAAATATCCTCATCACACTGACTTGAGCATCAAGTACCGCACTTCATCTACGCTCTCCGACTTGGGTTTCCCATACAGTGCACAGGTGAAATTTTCACACCTGGTTACAAGATTATCATCAACATTCCAGCTATCTCCTAAATGATTCAGGGCATTACAATGTGCAGGAGATTTCAGTAACAACTTGAGAGGCTTAACCTTTCCAATACTCCTGAAAGAGCTGACTGAATCACAACCGGTGAATGCGTGTAACGCCAGCATTGCCTCTGAGGATTTCAGCTACTTGAGCAATACTGTCATTGGTACCCAGTTTGTATGCCAGCTTGACTGCATCACTTGTTTCTAAGGCATTGCTGAATGAGTTGTGAGGAAATTTTACCCTTACCTATATCAAAGGATGTAAATGATATTTTACTACCAATGTCATGCTTTTGTAGTTTTTGTTTCACCTTTTCAGCTCTATAATCAGGACATGGATATTTTGTTGCACTCATGAAACCAACATAATATCGCAATACATCACTAAGTTTCATTATTTCTTATTGTTGCAAAACTCTCTCTGTAATCAGATTGCACAACTTGTCAAATGATTGACTGTGAGCTTGTTCCATCTCTATTTGTCTCCTCTGTTGGTCATCCTGACTCCTGCCTAGTCCTGTCATTCTAGTGTATTGCCTCCTACAAGATGGATGGTAATGAGTCTCCACCGAGAATAAACATTTTCCTCTGATTCGTATGAGTAGCTTCTCATCATGTTTTCTTTCAGCTTGCTCTTGTACTGTTTTACCTCCTCCCATATCAAACACAGTTGTTTTCTCTGAAACTGACCCTTGTGAGGGATATGTAGTACACCAGCCGGCTATAACATCTACGCTCTGCCGGCCTCGTTAAACTACGCCCTGCCGGTCTAGTTAAAGCAAGGCCTCGTTAAACTACGCCTTGCTGGTCTAGTTAAACCGGTCGGCCTCGTTAAGTCTGCCGGCCTCGTTCCAGCCCCTGGCTCCTCCTCATCCCGTGTACCCGGGGGTTCCGAGGTTACTTCTCAGCCTGGCTGGCCAAGCCGGACACACACCAGCTCACCGCTACTCAGTGCACACCTCGCCTCCGCTACCTCAAGCTGGATCATCGTCTTACCGGGAAAGCTGCGGGTCTGGGCTGCTTGCTGCTTTGGCTACTGGCTGACCTGTCACCACTACTGTCTCCCCATTACACTCCAACTTATAGACTTCACTTCCCCGGCCTTTTGTTGAGTGGATTATCACCGGTGCACCCACCCGGTGACTCAGCGGGCCAATCCTTGCACACAACAGTGGTTTGATTGCTTTTTGGTCATTTTGTTGTCCTTACATTTGGTATTAATATATTCACCCTACTTTTTGTGCTGTTTTCCTCTCCAAAGGACTATTAGGGCATTCCTGGCTAACATCTTAAATTTGAGGACGAGAGATCGTGGCTTCCCGTTTTTCCCTCACAACCCTTCTCCCTTCTTTCTATGCCATTTCCGTCCTTCTTTGTTACAAAAGATGCAGTCCTTTGCAAACAGTATTTTATCAGAGGATGATCTTCTAGATGATTTACCGGACCCATCTGAAGATTCACCAGCGTCAAGCTGAACAAGTCTATCTTTGTTTTTAATTAACCTATTGTAGCAGGCTCGGTGATACCCATGAACTTCTTCATTTAGTGTTTTCCGGAATAATTTTGCATACATCATTCATCCTATTAGTAGATCCAATGGGCTGTTGCTGTCTCAAATTAGAGATTGTCTTGATTGTTTCAAATCGTTCATGTGGCTCTTTGAGACTTGAAATGAAGGTAAAACTTCCGTCTGTTCCTTTGAAATGAATAATACAGATTCCAGGCTCCTTGTTACTTGTCTGCTTTTGCTTCTTCACTGGAGGTGAGTCACTTGTAACCATTATGCCTAAAAGAAGTTTCGCTTCTTAATCCTTTAACATTTTTTAGTGGGTGCTTGATATATCTGAGCAATTGAATTTTTGTTTTGGTTAAGGCCGAGGGTTTATCCTTTTACCACTTTAACCAAATGCACTTTTATATATGGGATACGACTAGGTTCATACAATTTATGCACTACACCTAGTCCGATCGTTCATCCAGTGTCATTTAAGTCCCGTGCGATCTGTACACCATCCGAATGAATTAAGCCCCTTCATTCTTGGCTCGGCTCTCCCCGCGTTGGCACACCCTGTCTATTCAGGTACGGTTATCTAACTTTGAAATGGGGCAAATTAGATAACATTTGGAACACTAAATTTATTAATGTTTTAAATTTAGCTGACACTGAACCCCATGCTGGGTTTCACAGCAGTGAGGTCACCAGTGTGCCCTGGTAGTGCATCGACTTTCACTCCTTTCTGCTCTTTTTGTTCTATCAGTATGTGAAATTATACGTGTCTATAATTAATCATAAAGAAATAAGATTTATATTACAAGCCAAATAGAAGTTTAAACTTGCAGCTTTCAAATAACAGTTCATTTGTGTAGATCGGTGGAGTTTTGGAGAAATTATAGACTGAGAAAGACAATGCAGCATTATGCCTTGAAGCGCTCGGAATATGATGTATGCGGTATGGTTTTCTGCCAAAAAAACGTTGATGGTGACACTTTATTCTTTGAGTACATGTTTTAAAAATTCACCAGCTACATAATAAAGAAGAAAATAGTGGTCTCGGTGAATGCTGAGGGGGGTGCATGGTGGGTCCTCCTGGTCCCCCTAGTAGTAACTTTATTGACCCTAATAGGAGCAAACAAGCGTTCTTTCCTCTGGGTCAATTTGCCTGTTCGCAGCTAGGGTCGTAGACACCTATCAGCGCTAGAATTATTAATTTTCTCCGATTTTCCGGGGCAAAGGGGTGTCTTTGTTAATTTAGAAACCGATGTGCAAAAATAATACGACATGAATTGCTGCACATGTGTATTTAAAATTAAAAACATAATCTTAATGTTATTATTCTTACTTACTGGTGCATGATAAGGCTTTGTTAATTGTATTATAAGATAAAACTACAATTAGGTAATTTTTTTTCAGTAAGTATGAGCAGTAAAAATAAAAGGATGTTGATTTCGGTTTATACATTTTATCTGAGTGTGTTAAAAAATATTGGAAATCACTGTCACGTCCTATATACGAAGGTAATTACTGAAAAAAAGAAAAAAACCCACCGCTGGCAGACGTAGGACGAAGTAAAGTAAGCGCCGTTAGGAAAACTGATATTTATCACTATTTTACTTCTAATAAACCTTTGCCACAGCAATTGCAGCTGACAATGCCATCAGGAGTTGCTCTGAGTAGCCTGCTGGTGTTTGTTGTGGTTTGCCGCCAGTAGCCGAGGATATAGTTATCGTACTGGAAAAAATTAAAGGCGTTTACATGTAATGTCAAGACCTCTTGCCAAGATGCAATGACTAGGCAAATTCTGACCAAAATATCGCAAACACTTTCAATATACGAATATCTGCGTTTGCCAATGTTTTGCATCCTCTCGAGTAACGAATCACAGCTCACCAACTTCAGAACTTCATCTGTGTAGACACTGAGCGAGATAATATTTCGATTAAATAAGACGAAAGTAAGACGTTCAAGACCATAACAGTTGTAGAAATAAATAAGATTTATAATATATATGTTGTTTTTTATAGAAAAGCTAACCAAAAACAAGCATAAAGCTTGAAATATATTAGGGAAGTGTTGAAAATTGCGAACGTTGGGCCCTCTACATGGGTGGGGCGAAGCGGATGTGTGTGTTTTCATGAGAAAGAATCTGGGTATATATTTCAAATAAATCAGAAGAAAGTAAGATGTTTGAGACCATTATAGTTGATCGTCTACATAAGATTTATATTATATATATTGTTTTTAATATAGAAGAACGCCAAAGACAAGCAAAAAGCTTGTAATATATTAGAGAAATGTAGAAAATAACAAGATGTGACATTCAAATATGTGTGGGTGTTGATGTTTCAATGCATTTTGTGGTTGTAGCTTCGACTTACAATTGTTCCCTTTTTCCTAAGAATAAGTAAAAAGCATATCATATTGTTTACAATTATTTTCATCAAATTAAAGTAAGAAATAAGATTTTTGTATATTGCACAAAAATATGTAAGTCAAAGAAAATTTAGACACTGAAGACAGATCCAGTTTCGAACACAAAAATTTCACTTGGAGCGAGCGCAGATACGAAGGCCGGGCCCCGCGTCATGTGAAGACATCCAGTGCTCACACATACACACACACAGACACACACACTCTCATACACACACACACACACACACACACACACACACACACTCTCATACACACACACACACACACACACACTCATACACACACTCTCATACACACACACACACACACACACACACACACACACACTCACTCATACACCCACGCCCACACTCATACACACACACACACACACACACACACACACACACACACACACACACACACACACACACACACACACACACACACACACACACACATCTTGCTGCTACTGGTAAGGTGATCTGTATATGACGATATTTGGACATGTTGTGGGCTTAGGACGAGTGTGGAGGGTGCTGTAGTTTCAATACAGAATCAGCAGGATATACATTACGAATAAATAAGATGAAAATAAGATGTTTGAGATCATGACAGTTGTTGAAATACATAATATTTACATTATTAATGTTGTTTTTAATATAACAGAAATCCACAAACAAGCATAATGATTGTAATATATAAGGGAATTTGTATCACGTAGCGAGATGTTGGCCTCTACCTTAGGATGGAAGCGGTGCGAAATATACGGAGAAACCATGATATCTATTTCGAATAAATCTGAAAAAATTAAGATGTTTGAGATCATTTCAGTGCTTATAATTTAAAATATGTATATAATATATGTCGTTTTTAATATAAAAGAAAACTAAAAACAAGCATTAAGATTGAAATATATTAGGAAAATTGTGGCAACACCAACCAAGACATTTCTCCTTAAAATCGTGTTCGTGAAAACAAACGAAGTTTGGCGACACATGTAAACGCTTTAAGTCTGCGACACAAAATTATATTTTCTATACATTACATGGATTTCCCTATTGTTTGATACATTCAAATGAAAGTATTGTTACGCTACCCCTGACACCAAGTGACCACTTCCACTGTCCTTACCACGTATAAGCAGAACACGTTACCTTTGGGGAACTTCACGTGGTTCTCAGTCCGTCTCTCTCCAAGTACTCGAGGGCCGCAACCAGGATATCGTGGGCGATTATTACTATTGAGCAGTCTCAGATACAAGTCCAGGGCAGGGAAAACCCAGCGGGTACACTTTCTTCGATTTATTCTTATACAGGTCTTCAGCTCGACGCAGTAGTCAAAAGTTGTGCCTCCAGCCTGTTCTTGCTACAATAACCGTAATATTAGTAGCAGCAAATATTAAGCAGTTAGCCGTGGTGGCGGTCGGACGTGTCGCTCCCACTCTGCCTTTCTTTGTGTACCCCACCTGTTCTACGCTCTGTTCTTGGTGTCCGGAAGTTTTGGCTCAACATCATCGCTATATCACTTGGAAGGGGTTACCCAACTAAGGTTAAGGATAAAGTCAACCAAGCATAAGAAGTCTGGTCCTGGACAAAGCTTTCAGCAGTCCCGTGCTCGGACTACAACGACACCGCAGCGCCCAGCCCCGCCCCCCCTCTAACAAACATAAACAACCACTAGGTCGTGATGATCATTTGCTCGATTCTGTTAAGTCTCCAGCTGCAGTAAGTGTTGCTAGTCCTGGTGTTGCTCTGGATGGCGCTGGCCTGGTTATGTGTGGTACGTGCACAGCGCCGGTGGGTGATGAGGCGATAGGCTGTGACAAGTGTGTTGGTTGGTTCCACCCTCAGTCTATGTGTATGGGGTTGCCTACCTCCCTGATTAACGACATTGTTGCACTCGATGGTAAGAGTATTCTCTTTGTGTGTTTGCAATGTCGATTAGGGATTAGTCAGCCTAATCGTCCATCGTTGGGTGGTGGTAGTAGTCAAGATCCTGCCCACCTAGAGTCATTTAAGCAACTGTCTGAGATGGTCATGGCACTCTGCTCAACTGTGCGTTCTCTCTGATCAAATGTCCAGTGTTCAAACTTCTGTTAATCAACTCTTGATCAAAAACACACTAAACCCGCCCTCTCATAATTCATATTCTGAGTCTACTCATAGGCTTATGATTCGTGAGGAGGTGAGAAAAATGAGAGAACGGGAAAAGCGAGTTAAATCTATTATTTTACGTGGTCCTTCTAACATGTCTTCTCAGCAGGCAAGTGACCTCTTGAAAGATGTTTCCACTCATCTCATCAACAGGCCAGTTACAGGTGGTAACTTTATTTGTATTAACTTATAGAAAGGAATGTATCGCTGTAACATTGAAAGAGATGAGGACAGAAAAAAAATTTTGAGGGAGTTTCACAAACTCAAGGGTACTAGGCAATATGATAAAGTTTATGTCCACCGCGACCTAACATATAACCAGAGGCAAGAGTTACAGCTTAGACGTGCACGAATTGCTTCTACAGACGATGCTGCCTCTGATAACACGCATCCTCCAGCTGATACTTCTTCAGCAGACCCTTCTCCCACACATACGCTTTTAAACCCTTAAACATCTCTTCTGGGACACCTAATTCATTATTGCACTATTTTTCGTTACTAATTGCACATGTTAATGTTAACTCTCTTAGGAATAAGTTGAATTACTTGTTTACATTTCTGACTGACAACAACTAATCTATTCTTGGTATAAGTGAAACTTGGTTACACCAAATGTTCCTTCATCATATGTTGACCTACCCAACTATGTGTTTGTTAGAAAGGATGTTGAGGGTTTGGTTTATAAACATGGTGTTGGTTTATATATTTCGTCTAAATTATGTTTTACTGAAGTTGATACACACTCCTAACACACTAGCAATTTTTCTTCCAGTTTTGAATCTCTATGTATTAATTGTTTACCGTCCCCCGTCATATACTGCTAATGAAAATGCCTGCCTTTTGAATTTTTTGTCTGACTTTTGTTCTGGTAAAGAAATTGTTGTAATGGGAGACTTCAACCTTTCTTCAATTCGATGGGCTAATGACACACCTTGTAGGGGTCTTCCACCCATTGAACTTCAATTTTACCATTGTTTTATGGCTCTAGGATTAACTCAGTGGGTGAAAGAATCTACTTTTGTTCCTTCTGGTAACATACTTGATTTAATCTTGACTTCAGAGGAAGACGGAGTTGGTGAAGTTTGTGTGTTACCCCCTTTTCCCAACTGTAGTCACAACCCAGTGCCTTTCAGCTACTTTTTTCAACAAGATCTAGGAACCTGTAATACTCCTTCATTCCATCTTTGGCGCAGAGGGAATTATAACATGATGAGTGATCAATTGTCAGTTATTGATTGGGACTTTGAGTTTGCTCATCTTAATGTTAATGACATGTTTTACCGATTTCTTCAGATTCTAACCCCCTTAATTGAAGCATATATCCCTTTAAAGACATTAGACAGGACCACTTCTCCACCCTGGCCTGTTAAGCCTCCCCGAGAACTGAAACGACAAAGAAGTTATCTTTGGATGAGGTATAAGTCTCAACGTACTACTCATGGCAGGAACTCTGTTCTGGCAGTTAGTGCACTAGAGAATTTTCTTAACTGCAATTTCCAATACAGATGTTTTGCACTAAAAAGCCAGTCAGATTATGAATTTAATCTAATAGATTCCTTACTAAAGAACCCGAAGGTCTTTCATTCGTACATAAGGCGAAAAAAGGTGGGCACTCCTAGTATTGGTCCTCTCCGGGATGTAAATGGTGACATGATTATTGACTCAAAAGCTATGGCTGATACATTTGTCAACTCTTTCGCCTCAGTGTTCACATTGTCTGTCCCTCAGGCCCCGGCTCCTCACCAAGTTTTTAATGGTCATATAGACGATATAGTTTTTTCTCTGGATCACATTCACAATGCAATCTCCAAACTTGACCCCTCCTCTGCAATGGGCCCAGATGCAATTCACCCCCATCTTTTGAAAGCTTGCGTATCAGAACTGGCGTACCCATTCCTACTGCTGTTCCGCAAATCTTATGATACTAGCGAGCTCCCCCTTGACTGGAAAAAATCCTGGGTATCACCTATCTTTAAGAAAGGCTCACGTCATGGCCCCTTGATGTACAAACCTGTTTCTTTAACTTCAACCTGTGTAAAGACAATGGAACGCATTTTAGTGAAATTTATCTATGACTATGCCCAGTCTAATAACTTGCTAAATGAAGACCAATATGGCTTCAGGTCAGGCAGATTAACCGAGGACCAATTAGTTCTAACCTACCACCATGTTACTTCCTGGCTGGATCAAGGCTTCAATGTCGATTTAATTCGCTTCGATTTTTCAAAAGCTTTTGATACAGTGTGTCACTCTATTCTTTTAGATAAACTGTTCAGTCTTGGGATCAGGGGTAAATTACTTTATTGGATCAAGGAATTTCTGGTTAACAGAAGTATGTGTGTGACGGTCAATAATCAACATAGTCATCCAAGAGAGGTTCTTAGTGGAGTCCCCCAGGGTTCCGTTTTCGGCCCTCTCCTATTTCTTATTTATGTCAACTATATTAATCCACACGTACATACATATGTTGTGCCTGAACACTGCGCTTACTCACAGTGCAAGCTGAAGTCGCTGCCACCACCCTGCAGATTGCAAGCTGCAAGGAACTTAACTATGGTAGTGTTTCGAGGGCAAGGCGGGTGGATCTATTCTCCTTCTTGCTCGTCGCGTTCTCGTAGTCGTTTGCAGGATTGTAGGATGTCAGCGTGATGTGTGTTACGTGTTCATTGCAATAGTTCACTCACTCACCTCAAACTCTCACTCACTCTGGTTAAATAGTAAGCTTGTATCACTACATGTTTATTTGAGTAAAAGTAGGTACACGTGGTGTCACCGAAATCAGGACGTCTGCTCTCGCACAGAGCCAAGACTGAAGTGACTGACATATCTTACAGCTAACAATGGGAGATGATCAAAATAGAGGACATGGCGGAAACAAAATGGAGAAAAGATAGACGAGCGGAAAGATGAGAAGGAGAAGCGAGATAATCTGTTAATCCCTTGGCCCATGGGACAGGGGTACTTCGGTGGGAAAGCTGAGAACTATGCAGGTGTCCGTGAGCGGCGAGTCAAGGGGATTAGCGCGGTCAATGTCTTATACCCACACCTGGGTAAATCTTTGTAGCTATCTTCGGACACCTGTGTCAACACACTAACATACAAAAGTATTGTAAATACATGCATACATACATATTAATATATTAAAGATAAGTTGTAATACACACACACACACACGCACACACACACACACACACACACACACACACACACACACACACACACACACACACACACACACACACACACACACATACAGCCACCTTCCGTCACAGTATGTATCGGTATACGCCCATTGAGGTCAGTAGAAAATGACAAATTGCTTGCCTTGATACAAATATAAGCTGTTTTGAGAATATCATCTGAAATTATGAATAGAGGCTCAAACGATGTCATATGCCGTCAGACATCATGAGATTAATTGACTTAAATTTCAGAAGCATTAATATGCAATAATACACCTATGTAAGCTTGTAAAACTTGCCCCAAAGAGTATTTATTTTCCGGCAAAAATGACAAAATCTGGCGCTGTCTGGTATCAAGATGCTGACTGCGAACAGGCTAATTATGATTCAAGGAGTCGAGAGCCTTAGGATTGGGGTTTCGAAGTACTATAGGGCGCGTTATGAATGGAAGGAGTAATGTTAGCCAAGCTTCTCAGGCAGGGACTTCACAGCGGTCTTCCCATGAAAGCAGTCATACCCTCGTTGAGGGCTCAACTAACTAGTGATAGGCAGTATTAGGGATTAGGATGTGTTTATCAGTAATATTACCGTCGGGGTATTTATTTGTAGTAAGAAGGCAGAGGAGGCTGACTCAGCCTCAAGGTGTATTAAGAAGGACGAGAAGTGATCCACCCAATTGTTAGGCTGTATCCGATGTATTGTTTCATTTTGTTTGTTATTTGCTTTATAAATATGCTTATTGATAACTCGTCTCATTTCGTTGCTCCCTCGAGAAATGCAGTACCTTAATTATGATTAATTAGTAAATAGATAGATAGTTTGGATTCTGAATAGGTCATGGGCATCACCATCTTATTAAGTTTTTACTCGAGTGATAGATGTAACACAAGAAAGATATGGATGGGCAGATTTTATATATTAAGACTTCAAAAAAGGGATTCGATAAAGTTCTGCACAGATTACTATGACTGTTGGTATATGTTGAAGGATTGAAATAAGATTTTTAAAAATGGATGGAAAACTATCTGAAAGAAAGATAAATTAGAACAGTGTTAGAGAATGAAGTTTCAGAATAGAGGGAAGTAAAGTGTGGAGTACTACAGGGATCAGTTTGCCGAGTTTTGGCACCAATACTTTTCGTACAATGGTGACCCAAACATTCGCGGATTCGTTTATTTGTAGTTTATTGCTCACATATACCTTAAAGACTATTAATGGCATGAAATATGCAGAACAGTGCACTATATTTCATGATTAAACACTGAATAGGTCAACGAGGCTTAACTTAAGCACTGGAGGCTTCAGTCATCATGCATGCTCTTGGCACCATTCATTCATCCAATGCACACACGCCAACCTGACAACACTGTTCTAAAAAGTTTCCAGTTGACAGTTGTAGGTGTTCAGCAGAGAATAGGTCATCCCCATGGCTCCACCAGCTAAAGAAGTGAAATATGACGATAATTTCAACCTGAAAGTTGGTGTGTATGGGATCAGCGGTGCAGCGAGGAAATATGGAGTAAATGGCGTACAGGTCAGTGTTTACACATGTGTATCAGCTGTTGGAAACAGCCTATGGTTTGGTGTTGATACAAACTGAACCTTTATTATTTTGGATATTTATCAAGAAGTACACCAGTCACACAGCGGCAGTTTCTATATTTCTCATAGGTTAGAGCTCGTCATTCAGAACATTTTGAATCGTATAAATGTGTCGGTTAGGTTAGGTATTTCAAGTGAACGAAGCGATTTTTCTTGCAGATTTCAGTGTGTTTTGTTTACCACTTTGCTATTATCTTACACCTTAACCAGAATGCTCTAGAGAATTCAGGATTATATTGTTGCATTACCTGATGCACTTTGAGAAGATTTTGTTTATTACATTTCCGTCGCAAATTCTTAGTTTGTGAGATATTCAATGTTTTCTATGAGACCTCTTCGAAAAGTAAAGTTTATTTTGGTTTGAACAAGGTTTTGTTATTTGTCAATGTAAGTTAAGGTTTGGTTAGGTTAGGTTATATTAATATCGGTAAATTTATACTTTATGCCAATATTCCATATCTCTACCCCCCACCCACCCCCCAGCAAGCTTGGGGGAGCCTGGGGAATCGGGGTTTTTTTTGGGGAGGCATATGTGAGTGATATATGGCCTTTGAAAAATCTAGGGGAATTTCCCTAGATTTGGGGAAATTTCCCCAGATTTAACCGAAATTACCCTAACCAATCCTAATCGGGGGGCTGCGCCCCCCCTGGACCCCCCCCTGTGACACTGTTTTAACCTAACCAAACCTAATTTATCCTAACCTATCCTAAAAGGGGGGCACAGTCCCCCTGGACCCCTCCACAGACACTGTTGTAACCTAACTTAACCTAATTTTTGGTTGAATTGCAAATTTACCAAGTAAAATTTCAGAACTCACAATACCTTAACGAGAGCCTGATGTTCCTGCCACGCAGGAAGATGCGATCCTTCCAGGAAAGTGCCTTTAAAGTCCGAAACGCTATAATGACACTGTTTACTGCGTTTTTTCTTTGGCAACTTTCGGTACCGGCCACAATACCATACACGCCTGTCAGACCTCAGTTTACAAGGCGTGTGGCAGTGGGGACACTGAACACCTGTTGGTAGGACGCCGTGTTCCCTCAGAAAGTCGTACACCAAATCGTTTTTGGAATGGAATTTTGCGATTATTTGCCAATAATCCAATTCACAACCTTGACAAGTAACTTCAACGGTAGCCATGATACAACTGAGGAGAAAAGTGTGTCTCCTGACCTATGTTTCTAGCTGTGCCACGCCTACTATTACATATAGCAAGCTATGATTGGCGCAGCTGGTGCTGGCAATTGGTGGCGGCACGTCATTGGACAGAGGAAATATAGACAATATAATAATCCTCTGTAGCAACAACACCCAATCCCATGCTTGAAATCAAAGCCCGTGCTAAAAACAATTGATAGTGTTTGTTTGTTTATGTTGACTTAGAGAAAATGTCCAAAAATGTACCACATTCACGGACGTATTGCAGTGTTATTATTCATTTCCGACAGGTAGTGTAATCAGTGAACATGTTGTAAATAGTAAGAGCAACAAGCTGAGGGTAGCCATAACTATCAACTGTTTAATGGCATAAAGTTAAGTAATACCTTAATATCAAATGTTCTGAATGCTCTAGAAAATTCAGAGTTGTATTTTAACATTATCAGATGCATTCTGAGAAGGTTTTCTTAATTACATTTCCGTCGCAAATTCTTAGTTTGTGAGATATTAAATGTTTTCTATGAGACCTCTTCGAGAATAAGGTAAAGTTTGATATAATAATTTCCCCTAACTTATATGTCCATGAGGTCTTATTGCACTCTGTCCCATTTCCAATACATGACATTTTTTCGCATTCAATTCCATTTCAATTCGCATTAAACTTTAAATTTCCACAAATAAGTACTTTATATACATTATCATAGTCTCCAATAACTTATCACATCATAGATCGTTCACGTCTGGAGGTGTTGCTGGTGGTCTGCAAATGGCACCTACTAATATTCTCTTTTCTTTCATAGGCACTTTACACTACACTGCTTCCAGATGCACTCTGAATCCCTGTCACCTTAATTATGCATTATATTAATTTGTGTTGAATGTTTCATCATTGCCCATTAAACAAACAATAGTTGGATTAGAAACTAACAAATAAATCAATCAATGAATCGTATTATAAATGGCATCTACATTATCAGACCTACATTTAAGAGTGGCAGGTGTTGTGGTGCAAGGTTCACTTCAATGTTTGGGGTCTGCCTGTTGGTTACTTCTACTGTGACAACTTTTATCTTCATGGATTATCCAATTCTTATCTATCACCTTTTTTGTGCTAAGCTATTTTTAATTTTTTTTTTTTGTCTCTTTCAGTCTATTGAATGTTTCTTAAGATACTGATACAATATCCTTAATAGAGGCAACTGGTGACTTAATTTTAGAGCAGCATCGAGTAGCACAATTGATATTTGAGTTTTGGTTAAACATTGTTTTCATTAAACTTGGCCTATTGTTCATATTGTCATTCCTCCCAATTCTCACCACAGACAGTACACTACTTTCAATACTACCTTAGTTCAATTATGTAACAAATGGTGAGCAGACTTGTAACAAATCTGTATTTTTCTGTTTTTTCACTAGTCTATCTGTACCTGTTGGCTCTGGCATTTTGGATATTGATATCATCACATCTCTTGCTCTTATTAATCTTTTTTCAGTTTCCAAGGATTCTTTTACTTTTTCAACTATTTCAGTAACATTGTTGGCAATATCATTGTTTAGTCCATAGTATGAGCTTGTTCATTTATTGTGTCCTCTAGAGCTCAGTGGTTATCCTCCTCTATTGCCTGATTGAGCTGACTTTAGAAATTTCTCCTGCCACTGTTTTGCAGTGGTACAACAGGCAGTAATGAGACTTATTGGCCTACTTGTTGAACATCTTTAAGTGCTCAAGAATCATGCCCTCACATGAAACATGAACCCAACACCAGTAATAATCATAAAGTATTCCATCACTCTCTTTGCCTGAATTGGTGCATTTTGTGTTACAGCATCCACAAGGCCCTATTCTGTGGTGAAGAGCTTGCCATGGTGCTGCCACTTTGAAAACAAACCAGGTTGTTGGTATCTTGAATACCAGTTATTATAACCATTTATTGGACTTAGACTTGTAACTCACATATATTATCTTGCAAAACAACTTGTTGATTTCCTATTTCTTCACTCAACATCCCAGCTTTGGTATGTGAGCCGATAACATGGTGCTGCATATTCAAGTGTTTTTCTTATGAATGATATAATTATCTTCGTTAATCATTTCTTCTTGAATGTATGTAAAATGTAGGTTACTTACATTTTTCATTATAAATTATACATACTCTTTATTTTTAATTTATATGGTGTTTTGATGATAGTATGTTATTGATAACTAGTACTACTAAATATTTATCCTGGTCAGATTACTGTAACCTGATGCTTCCTAGTTCATAGCTCCAGTCAGGCCACTTCATACTCTCATCATATTCTATGAGAGAGAAAAAAAAAAAAAGAGAAAGAGTGAGAGTGAGATATTTGTTTTAACTTAAACTACTTTTCACACAGCATCAAGATGATGCACAACAACAGCACCATTCCACTACTGCCGCAGGATAGTGGAGGGAATAGGCAGCAGCACCGTGAGTACTTTTTAATTGTATATTCATAATTCAAAGAAATTAGAAAATCTTCCAACACAAGATTATTCAGTATCTTTATATTGGAAATACGTCCCGTCAGCATGCCTCACTGAGTCTTAATTATTGCTGTTATTTGTTACCAATATATTAGTTTTGGAACTTTTGGGTGTAGTGCCATGTACACATTTTACAGTGCTCACTTGATTTGGTACTAGATAAGGAGGCAGCTGGTATGTTTCTTTTGGATTTTAAAATATGATCATAATATGTCTATAGGCTATGCCCCGTCTTTTTTTTTTTTTTTTTTTTTTTTTTTTTTTTTTTTTTTTTTTTTTTTTTTTTTTTCTGGGTCAAGCCTTTCTCAAGCCTCCTTGAATTTATGCCAACACAAATTGCAAGTTTACACCAATAGAACAATTAATGATACTAATATTTAATTATATTTCATGTATTTCACACTACAAATTGCAGTTTTTTTCGTCCAAAATTTTATGGAGAAATATCCAAGTATCTGGGAACTAGGAAGTAAAGTCAGCCTCTCCTATGATGTTATGTCAATACTTCTCCATTATAAGCACGTAGTTTCAATACCATATGACAGTATTTTACTAATGATACCAATATGATGTGTCAAAATAACTAGGTAAACAGGTGTGTTTATCTACTTATCAATTATTGATAGTGGAGGCAGATGGCACATGGTCCTTACACGCACAGATGTTTATCTTGATAGTGGTGATGCATGGTCTAAGTGGCGGTTAGTGCGGTACCATGATTCCAGATGGCCTGACACTGTATTTAGAGTGAGTAGATGTGATACTGAATAAACCATTCAAAACTATCATACGTGTGAATAAAACAATTGAGTGGAAGGCAGATGAAACCTACAATATGAGACTGACTGGAAGAATGAAATATCCAGCAATACCTTAAGTGTGAATGGATGTTAACTTTTTGGAATGCCATTTACACTGAAATTTTTATGAAATGCTTAAAAGAATGTGGTATAAGCAACGTCCTTGACGGCAGTGAATATTATTGATTGTATGACAGACAATCATGATGGTTTGGACAAATCCAGCATTACCACATTCTCAGGATTAAAGGATTGATCAGATTACTGTTGCATGTTTGTTAGGGTAGTAGACGAGTGGAATAGGCTTAGCAGTCATGTGGTGAGTGCAAAATCTATAGATTGTTTTAAGAATAGGTTGGATAAATTCATGGACAGCGACGATAGATGGTAGTGGGTGTTTTTAGGTTCACAGGAGCTACCTTGAGTAGGCCAACTGGCCTTTTGTAGTCTCCTTAAATTCTTTATGTTCTTATGTTCTTATGTGGAGTAAGGAAGGAAGATTGTGCATAATAGAGTTGAGTTAAGAGCAGTAGTGAATGCATGAGTAATGCACAGCTTTGAAGACTCATGGAGCAGGCCCTGCACATTTGATGTGATCCCTGGATCAGATCACATGTGGGGAGAAAGGGTCATGCGTCACATATGAAGGGATAAACCTACATGCTGTGTCATGGAAGAGATCCTATTTGCGTGACTGGCCTGGGGTGGTGTGTTGGGTAGGGTGACTTTTCTTCTTTAAAGGTGACTGGCCTGAGGTGGTGTGTTGGGTAGGGTGGCCTTTCTTCTTTAAAGGTGACTGGCCTGAGGTGGTGTGTTGGGTAGAGTGACCTTTCTTCTTTAAAGGTGACTGGCCTGGAGTGGTGTGTTGGGTAGGGTGACCTTTCTTCTTTGAAGGTGACTGGCCTGGAGTGGTGTGTTGGATAGGGTGACCTTTCTTCTTTAGAGGTGACTGGCCTGAGGTGGTGTGCTGGGTAGGGTGACCTTTCTTCTCTAGAGGTGACTGGCCTGAGATGGTGTTGGGTAGGGTGACCTTTCTTTAGAGGTGACTTGCCTGAGGTGGTGTGTTGGGTAGGATGACCTTTCTTCTTTAGAGGTGACTGGCCTGAGATGGTGAGTTGGGTAGGGTGACCTTTCTTCTTTAGAGGTGACTGGCCTGAGGTGGTGTGTTGGGTAGGGTGACCTTTCTTCTTTAAAGGTGACTGGTCTGGAGTGGTGTGTTGGGTAGGGTGACCTTTCTTCTTTAAAGGTGACTGGCCTGGAGTGGTGTGTTGGGTAAGGTGACCTTTCTTCTTTAGAGGTGACTGGCCTGAGGTGGTGTGTTGGGTAGGGTGACCTTTCTTTAGAGGTGACTTGCCTGAGGTGGTGTGTTGGATAGGATGACCTTTCTTCTTTAGAGGTGACTGGCCTGAGATGGTGAGTTGGGTAGGGTGACCTTTCTTCTTTAGAGGTGACTGGCCTGGGGTGATGTGTTGGGTAGCGTGACCTTTCTTCTTTAAAGGTGACTGGCCTGGGGTGGTGTGTTGGGTAGGGTGACCTTTCTTCTTTAGAGGTGACTGGCCTGAGGTGGTGTGTTGGGTAGGGTGACCTTTCTTCTTTAGAGGTGACTGGCCTGAGATGGTGTGTTGGATAGGGTGACCTTTCTTCTTCGCCGACACGCACGCCACTCAGTCCACAGTTAGCTCTCACTGTGAAGGATTGGTCGCGCTTGTGCTCTCGCCACTTGCTGCCTACCACGTACCTATTACCTACAGTACTACCTACTGAGAAATTACTTCACCCAGGACATTGTCACAGACTGGTTCCACAGTGTTCGACCCAGCAGTTCGTCAGCACCAGACCTGCACCTATGGTGTTGCCAAGGAAACCATCAAGGCTGTCCTTTTCCTTGACAACGCCCCAGCCCACTCAGCCACGACAAGGCTCTGCAGCAATACACTTAAATTCAGTATCCCTGTAATAACTCTGTGTGAACACATCTTAACGAACGAAATCCCGGGAGGCGATGGTACAGTGGTCTAGCGCTCGGGTATGCAAGTCTAGGGTCCCGGGTTCAAATCCCCGTTATTCACTAATCACTTTACATTCTTTGATATCATCGCCGAGTGGCCAAACACTACCCAAATTGCTGCCATACTGTCCTCAGACGGGACTTACAATGTTTATATGCGTCCGAGGCTGTAGCAGCGATTACCCTCGCACATTCTCAACATACCGTATTTTACGGCTTACAAGACGCTGCATCTTGGAAGACGCACCCTAATATTGGAGAGAAATTTTGAGAGAAAAAAAATTAAGTCATTCTCACACAAAAACAGCTTCACCATATCCATGAATTTATGTAACCTTTTCTTAAACTATCTATTGTCTCAGCACTCACCACAAGTTTGCTGGAGCACTCACCACAAATGTACAACTAGGTAATTACAACTACCGTTGGTAAATACACACACACTGAAACAGTTGTTGTTGTTGTTGTGGTTGGGGATTTGTTGGGGCCGCGTAGGCTGTGGTACCACAACAGTCTCCAACATAAGAGTTTGTTTACATTCATCACTCGTCCGATTTTGTCCGTATGGCGATACTAGTTGGTGAGATTATATCATATAAAAGGCTGAATTGAATAGTTACTTGAGTTTACCTCATAATGTTATGACATCATACAAATCCACGTCCCTATCGGGCGAGCCAATACAACAACATTCGTCTTGGAAGACGCACAAGTATTTTACATGGTATTTTTTAGGAAAAAAAGTGCGTCTTGTAAGCCGTAAAATACGGTAATCATCAGAGAACGTAAACATTTGAGGGGTCACTATAAAAATATGAAAAACCTACACCAAATAACGGGCGAGGCAAGTCCATATGTGCCTCAATAAGCCTACTGCCGCCAACAGTTAATGATACAGAAAAAAAATATATATAGCATACTCGTTCGGTATTTTTACCGAACTTCAGATATAATGTCAGACCCCCCGCCCCAATTGGTTCATTATATCGAGGTTTTACTGTATATATATAAATATATATTGTATGGGTACAGAAAATACTGTGTCTGGAGGGCAAAAAAAACACCAGAGGTTCCGAAAGGGTTCTTTACTGGAGTTTACAAGAGAAAGCGAAGAGGTGCGACCGGCTGGGGGGGATGCACCACTCTGTCTACATGCGCTACAGTGTTGCCGCTTGAACAGTGCAGCCAACACTGTTACCACAAATTCATGGGAGATGTATGTATGTGTGTTATAATAAATATGTGTACACGTGACATGTTTATCACTCATCTACACCTCCCTCCCCCTTCACGCTCGTAGGTCCGTCTCAAGCGGGTTTTTTCTTTATAGCCTTGGAGATTTGCGTGGGACCACGGGGGGGTTCTAAATTAAGGACTTTTTCACGTCCGAGCAAGGGACCACAGGGATATGTGAGAGGGAGTCAACACCAGGAGATGGCACAGAATGGAGGAAGCAACGGTTACGCCACCACATTCGGCCGCTGGGGAGACGAACCTCGTATTCCCGTGACTTGCCACGACTCATGATGACCCCGACCTTGTCCCAGTGGAGAGATGTCGGGTTCTGAATCCTGACGGTCTGTCCGATACTCTGTCTGGGTAGGGGGCGAGCAGGCTGGTCGTACTTGAGTTTTACCTGCTCATCACAGGCTGCTGCACGGTGGTCACAGTCTTCGGACTTGGCCTGCCACTCCTTTGAGAAGGACTGAGGGTGGGCAGATACGCAGGAACGTAGTGGATGTCCATACAGGATCTGTGCAGGGGAGCGGCCAGTAAAGTTGGGGGTATTCCGTAACTCTAGGAGGCCACGGTCGAACTCCTCACAGTCAATGTTGCCTGAAGGTGCCATCTTGAGGATCAGGTGCTTTACTGACTTCATGGCAGCCTCGGCATGACCATTTGACTGTGGGTAGTATGGTGAAGACGCACCATAGTGGACATCCCACCGCTTCATGAATTCTTGAAACTTGCGGCTGGTGAATTGAGATCCACCGTCAGTGCGGAGGCAGAGTGGAACACTGACCTCCCTGAAGTATCTGCAGAAGATCCGGATGGTATTGGAAATTGTAGTGTTGCCTTTGCATGGGATGACAACAGGCCAGCCAGAGAGTCTGTCTATGACAACAAAGAAGGATTTCCCTGAAACAGCGAAGAAATCAGCTGAGACAGATTCAAAGGGCCTATCGGTGTGGTCGTCATTGTAGAGAGGTTTCTGTTGGAAACCAGGCTGCAATACCTGGCATAACTTGGACTGTGCTGGTGATGTCGGAGTTGATGCCTGGCCAGAAGACAGTCTATTGTGCCCGTCACTTTGTAGGCTTCACACCTCTGTGGCTGTCATGAAGGCGAGCAAGGGTGCGGCTACGAAGGGTGGCAGGAATCAGAATTCTTTGTCCGTAAAGGACGAGATTGCCATCAGCGCAGAGACTGTCCCGATGCTTCCAGAACAGGAGTAGGTCGCTGTGGAGATTGTAGCGGTTAGAAGGGAATCTCGAGTTGACGCAGTTCCAGAGACGGATGTACGAAGAGTCCACTCGTGCTGCGTTGCGGAGTTCCTGGAGAGTCCTGTCAGCATCTTGGGGCGAGGAGTTATCCTCAGAGGTGATGGCATTAACTGTGACGACGGCCCTGAGGTGTGCTGTAAAATCTGCACAGGAGGCGTCGTCCTCTGGAGTGGGATGGCTGACTGGGGCTTGTGATAGGGCATCAGGAATGCTGAGCTGCTTGCCAGCACGCTATACTGCAGTGAACAGGTAGGATGCCATCTTCTCTTTCAAGCGCTGGAGGCGGGGATTCTTGACTGCATCTAACGAATAGTGGTTGAGGATCGGGATGAGTGGCCGGTGGTCTGTTATCAGGGTAAAGTTTTGCAGTCCACTGAGATACAGCCAGCACTTGGACGTTGCCCAGGCAACAGCAAGCAGCTCCAGCTCAATGGTGGCATAGCGAGTCTCCGCGTCAGCGAGGAAATGTGAGCCACACTGAACTAGACGAAGTCGTCCGTTGCCATGGTCCTGTAGGAGGGCATAACCCAATCCGTAGAGGCGAGAGGCATCGTCTGGAGGACTACTGGCCTGGCCGGGTTGAAGGGAGCCAGAATTGGTGGGCTCAGGAGAGCGGCCTTGACTCGGCAGAATGCTTCGTCATGGTCTGCAGTCCAGATGAATGCTCTCTTTTGGGGCTCATCAGGGACGTAGGGGCTGAGCTGTAGCAGCGATATCAGGGATGAATTCTGTTAACTGGTTCACTAACCCCATGAATGAACGAAAGTCAGTCAGGTTGGTGGGGTTTGGGAAGTCTCTGATTGCAGCGACCTTACCAGGGTCAGCTGCAATGCCCTTTGATGAGATGTTGTAGCCACAGAAGTTCACATCTGGTGCAGCGACCACGAACTTGTCGCGATTGATGGTGATCCCGTTCTTGCGGCATCTGATGAGCATCTCATAGACTTGCTGAAGGTGGGTCTGGAGATCTTCATTGTAGAGCAGAATGTCGTCGACTACCTTGATGCAGTTCTGCAAACCCTGGAGGACCATGTTGCCACGAAGGCAGAAGGCATCACCTGTAGCTGCAAAGCCCATTGGTCCTCGACGGTGTTGGAAGCGTCCGTAAGGCATAATAAAGGTAGTCAACGGTTGATCCTCTTCAGCCAGTTCCATTTGCCAGTATCCACACAACGCATCCGCAGTCGTGAAGAACTTTGCCTTTGGGTCCACACTACGTACAGCAGTGAAAGGAGTAGGCGAGGAATGGGTTGGGCGGGAAACTTGGCTGTTGAGCTTGATGAGGTCCACAGTAATGCGGACTCCTACATCTTTAGAAACTACGACGAGGGGGTGGCACCACTCTGAAGGCTCGTCACCAGTAGGCTTGATGATCCCTTGGGCCACCATGGAGTCCAGTTCTTCCTTCATTTGGTCCCGGAAGGCAATAGGAATCTGGCGTGGTGTGTGGATGGCAAAGGGCACTGCATTGTCCTTGAGGTGAATTCCCATTGGTGGGCCTGACATGGACTTGAGAGGAACCGTCCTGAGATCCTCCTTGGAGACCAGCACGTCCTTGAATGTATGCAAGAAGAACTGTTTGGCTTCAGCAGGGGATGTGCTTGGAATGAAAGGCAGCTCCTTACACCTGTTGACGTGCTTGACTTCAAAAATTGGCTTTGGGAAGTCCGGGGAGATGATAGCCAATTCTTGACAGTGGCCATATGACAGCAGCGGCACCTGGATACCGTTGTGAACCTGTACTGAAGCAGAACACGATCGTTTCCCCAAGGTAAGGGTAGCTTGAAAAACACTCAAGGCTGGTGACATAGGAGAGCCATCTGCAGTCAGCATCGTTGTTGTAGGTGGGGGCTCCAAACTACTCCGAGGAATCTGCAGGATGTCCAGATGCTGAGGGCCAATGTAACTGTATGTATATTTTATCATTCCTTTGTTGATCTCATTTATATAAAGATATTTAGAAGGTTCAAATACTGTAAAGAAGGATCAGTAGATGCCTAGCTGTTTCATAAGTAAAGGCGATCACATTGCTTATAGAGACATGTTCACGTCACTCATTGCTGACAAGAGAAGCGCGCTCGCAGGATGTGATCGAGGTGAGATCTGTTTATTTCTTATATATTGTGGTATAAATTGACTGTTATGATGATTTATTGATTGTAAGCATTACTTGAAGTGTATGACAATGCCATGAGAATGTATGTGTATTCGTTCTGTGACTGGAAATGTATATTTCAGTTCTTTACGACATGGCAGAGCCAGCCAGACATGGCATAGGCAGACATGGTTATGAAAATAGAGGACTGAGCTTCAATAAACGTCATCGGGAAATACGGGTTTCTGTTCACCCCGGTGAGGAAGCATGTCCTGCCATGCCTGTAAAACAGTTCACATTAATTAGAAGCCTGCGAAAGCCGCTACAGTAAAGAACTCGTCTCAACAAATGTGAAGATTGCTACGAGACGAGGGGACGCCACCTCACCCTAAGAAATCCCTTGTGTCAGCATTTCTGCCCCGGATACAAGCCGCACCCACAACAACGCCACCCCCACAGCCTCCATCTTATAATGCATCAAGGTCACAGGCAAGAGATTGTAGCTACACTGTAACAGTTCCTATATGGTAATATTGCCCTAAAATAGATTTTAATAGAGTGGGTAATCTAGAAGTCAGGATATTTGTTCAGTGTAGCTACTCCCTCAGTATATTTTTTAATAATGTCTAATATTGAGGAGAAAGGTGCCGTAGGTGGTCTGATTGAAGATGAGAGGGAATGGCAGGCGGGTAGAGGCGTACAGAGCCATGTTGGAGGTGCTAGGGAGAGATTGCCAACCGCGAAAGGGAAGGAGTATAAAATTAGTCAAGTTATAGAGAAGGTGGGGTTCTTTCAACGCAAATGGAAAAAATTTGTAAACAGAATTGGTAAAGGTATGGAAGAAGCATCCAGTCTCATGCACTTAATCAAAATGTCTGATGAAGAAATGGAATTGTATGCTAACTATGTTAGTGCATGTATGGAACTTAAAGATCTTAAGCAAGAAGAGTCGGATGAGTTAGATGAGTTAGAGAACCTTAAAGTAGATGAACAGATTCACCAAGAAACTGTAAAGGATTTTAAGAGTAAGAAATTGGAGATACTAAGTGGTAAAGAATCTGTATTTTCTCATGCTAGTAAAGGTTCTAGTAGACATTCTAAAGCATCTAAGGCTTCCTCTGCATCATTACTAAGAAGGCAAGAAGCGGCAGCTAAATTGGCCATGCTTAAAGCGGAAATAGAACATCATGATAATGTAGCTGAGGCACAGGCGTTAGTGGCAATTAGTACAGCTGAGGCACAGGCGTTAGTGGCAAAGAGTACAGCAGAGGCACAGGCCTTAGTGGCAAAGAGTACAGCTGAGTTAGCCAAAAGAGAAAAAATGAGACATAGCAGCTGTCAGTGCAGAACTTGAAGCTCTAAATGAAGTTGAAGAGGATGATAGAGGGATGCTTCCAAGTGATGATGAAAGTGTAGGGAAGCAACAACATCTTCAACAATATTTAGAGGTACAAAGCAAAGATGTATCGCCACTGCAGTCTGATTCAGAGATAGATGAAGCCATGCCTCATAAATGTGTTACATTCCTCCCTAAACATAGATCTAAGGGTAAATCTCATAGTCTAATGAATGAGGAAGGATTAGGTGTTAGTAGAAGTACAAACGTTAATGCTCAAGCAATGAATCTCAACCCCTTAGCTCATAGTTTCATACCTCCTAGTAACTATACTCCTACTAATAATGTCAAACAGTCCTGTCAGTCTCTTTCCACTCCTGGTAGTAATCCTGTTACTTATATACGTGTTCAAGGATGGAGTTTACCTCCAATAGAGCCTCCAATTTTTAGTGGAGAACCCATGGAATTTCCACTCTGGATAAAAAAGTTTAAAACCTTTGTGGAAGCTAGGACAACTGATGCATCAGAGAGACTTGCATATCTTGACAAATATACAAGTGGTGAGGCAAAGGAAGCCATAAGAATGTTAATGTATTTAAATACTAACCAAGATTATGACACAGCAAAGAGAATTCTCTGGCAAAGATTTGGAAATGAAAGTGTAGTTGCCAATGCTTACATGAAAAGGTTGTCAGGATGGCCACAAATTCCTCAAGACGATGGTCCAGCCCTAATGAAGTTTTCAGATTTTTTAGAATGTTGTAGGGCAGCTATGCATTCTATTCCTCACTTGTCATTCCTTAATGATCCCAGAGAACATAGGAAATTACTAACAAAACTTCCTAGATCCATAATTAATAGTTGGAATGTAAAATTAAGTAAACATTGTTATGGCAGTTCTCAGTATGGGCCAGGGCAGTACCCACCCTTTGAAAGTTTTTGTAAATTCATCAACTCACAAGCTCATGCAGCATGTGATCCTTTTACTTCATACAATGCTGTGGTCATGGAAGCAAATGACAGTGGTAAAAGCAATGCAAGCTTGAACAGGAATAAGAGTAATAGGTCATATACCATGACTAAATTTAGAGGAAGTAAAGGTTTCATTACAAAACCATCTGAGGAAAGGACAGCTAGTTCCTTTAACAGTAAAGTAAATGTAGAGACTATGAAACAAGACTTTAAAGGAAAGGAAGGAAAGAGACAATTTTGTCGCTACTGTAAAGAGGAGCATGATTTAGAAAATTGTAAACTATTTGTAAAACTTGATCCTGATACAAAGTTTACATTTATCAAAGAAAAAAGATTATGTGCAGGATGTTTAAATTGGGGTCACATAAAGAAAGACTGTAGGAGAAAGAAATCATGTAAGGTATGTCAGAGATTCCATCCCACCGTTCTCCATAATGATGCTTTAAGATCTCAGACTCAAGAAAGACCAGAACGATTAATTGATCTCAAGAAAAACGATGAAAGACCAGTTGTAATAAATGAGGTTAAGGTCAAACAGTCAGTTGCTGGAGACACACACACTTTAATAGTACCAGTGTGGATGTACCAAGAAGGTAATGAAGGGAATAAAGTGTTAGTGTATGCATTGTTGGACAATCAATCTGATGCTTGCTTCGTGAAGCAAAGTCTCTTAGATGAGGTGGGAGTGAGTGGACCGCAAATTTCTTTGCAAACTTCCACAATAAATGGAGAAGAGACAATTGTGTGTAATAAAGTCTCTGGACTTATAGTACGAGGCATCTATGATGAACGAGATATAGAGCTTCCACATGCATACTCTAGAGAGAATATCCCAGCACGACGAGATCAGATTCCTAGGAGGGAGACAGCAGAAGGGTGGTCCCATTTATCTCTAATTGCTTCTAAACTCATGCCATATAGGTCAGATGTAGAAATAGGACTTCTGATTGGAGTGAATTGTAATGAAGCAATAGAGCACAGGAAAGTAATCACAGGGGAGTCTGGAGAGCCCTGTGGGATAAGAACAGAGTTAGGATGGGGCATCCAAGGAAGGGTTGCTGTTAGTCAAGGCTTAGAAGATAATATCCTGACAGTATTTAGAACATTTGTACAAGAGGTCGAGATAAATCAGGAAAAAAGGGTAAGCTTCTTAGTCGTTCCATCAAGGACTAAGGAGATAATAAATCCCTCCCAAGTAAAAGATATGTTTGAGCTTGATTTCAATGAAAGGAAGTCAGCTGATGTTCTATTATCGTATGAAGACAAAAGGTTTATAAATAAAATGAAAGCTGGAGTACATCAGCTGGAAGACAGGCATTACGAGTTGCCTCTTCCTCTTAAAAACGACAATGTCAAGCTTCCAAACAATAAAACTTTGGCAGAGCATAGATTAATGAAGCTAAAAGGCAGACTTGACAAAGATAAACAACACCATGATAACTATAAAGTGTTTTTGGATAATATGATAGATAAAGGCTATGCAGAGGTTGTGCCTAAGAAGGATCTAAATAAGGATGATGGTCAGGTTTGGTACATTCCACATCATGGAGTGTATCACTCTAAGAAACCAGGGAAACTCAGAGTGGTATTTGACTGCAGTGCAAACTATAAGAGTCAGTCGTTAAATGGCCATTTGTTACAGGGTCCAGACCTCACCAACAAATTGGTAGGGGTACTTTGCAGATTTAGGCAGGAACCTATTGCATTTGTTTGTGATATAGAAGCAATGTACCACCAAGTGAAGGTGAATCCAGAGCACAGGGACATGCTTAGGTTCCTTTGGTGGAAAAATGGTGATGTAACTAAAGAAATTGTTGAATACAGAATGACGGCTCACTTGTTTGGTGCTACATCGTCTCCAAGTGTTGCCAATTTTGCATTAAAGAAGGCTGCAGACGACCATGAATATCTGTGTGGTTCTGATGCAGCAAATTTTATAAGAACAGATTTTTATGTTGATGATGGCCTTAAGTCAGTGGCAACAGTGAATGAAGCCGTCACTCTGATGAAACAAAGCAAGGCAATATGTAGCATGGGAGGTTTCAACCTTCATAAGTTCTTGTCCAACAGTAGGGAAGTACTAGAAACGACATCCCCTCATGAAAGAGTGAATGTTGTTAAGAATTTAGATCTTAGTAAAGAAACACTGCCCATGGAAAGAACTCTGGGAATTCAATGGTGTATAGAGTCTGACACTTTTCAATTTAGGATACAGTTGAAGGATAAACCACTTACGAGAAGAGGTATTTTGTCCACTGTGAGCTCTGTATATGACCCGTTAGGTCTAGTGTCACCTGTTATTCTTGTGGGCAAACAAATCCTTCAAGAATTGTGTAAATGTGGGTCTAATTGGGATGACGAGGTGCCAGATAATGTCAGATCTAAATGGGTAAAATGGAGAAATGAGTTGCACAAGTTGGAAGACCTCAGAATACCTAGATGCTATAAACCTGAGTCATTTGGAGAAGTCAAGAATGTTGAATTGCATCACTTTTCAGATGCCTGTCAAGATGGATATGGCCAGTGTTCTTACATTAGATTGATTAAAGAAACTGGTAAGATACACTGTGCTTTAGTCATGGCAAAATCGCGTGTCACGCCTCTAAAATCCATCACAATTCCCAGATTAGAACTTACAGCAGCAGTCGTGTCAGTTAGAGTTCATGCATTACTCAGGAAAGAACTTAACTACAAAAATGTAAAGGAAGTGTTTTGGTCTGACAGCAAAGTCGTCCTTGGTTACGTAGCAAATGAGTCAAAGAGATTTCATGTGTATGTAGCTAACAGAGTACAGCAAATTAGAGACGAAACCTCACCTGATCAGTGGAAATATGTAAACACAGAGAATAACCCAGCTGATCATGCATCTCGAGAAATGACAGTACAGGAATTAATTAAGACCAAGAACTGGTGGAAAGGACCAGAATTCCTTTGGAATCAGAATGAAATTACTGACTATCCTCGATGCAAGATTATAGATGATGATGATCCAGAGGTAAAGAAGATTGTATGCCATGCTGTATCTGCAAATGTACAAAGGCCTTCACCCCTCTTAAAGAGGCTTGAACATTTTTCTAAGTGGTTTCATGCTAAGAGAGCAATTGCTGTATGCCTGAGGCTTCAGCATAAATTCAAATGTATCAGAAACCGTGACACTATAGTCAGCCAAAGCCAATATGTACCAGTGACGGTAGCAGAAATAGCAGAATCAGAGAAGGAAATAATAAGACAAGTTCAAGTTGAGGCATTTCAAAGCGAAATAACTATGCTAAAGGGTAACATTGAAGATTCTGTATTCAGTAAAGACAAGAGGAGAGGTAAAGCAGTAGCCAGGACAAGTTCATTATACAAACTTGATCCCTTTATAGATAGGGATGGCATAATGAGAGTAGGAGGAAGATTAAGACAGGCTAACGTTCAAGATACCCTAAAACATCCAGCCATCCTTCCAAAACAGTCGCACATCACTGATCTCATCATATGCCATCACCATGAAAGGGTCAGTCATCAAGGCAGGGGTATAACTTTAAATGAGATAAGATCATGTGGTTATTGGATTATAGGAGGATCTTCACTTGTGTCTAGGCATATTTCCAAGTGCGTTATTTGCCGCAAACTTAGAAGTGACACACAAGAACAAAAGATGGCAGACTTGCCCACAGATAGACTGGAACCCTCACCTCCATTCACTTATTCGGCAGTTGATTTCTTTGGCCCCTTCTTTGTTAAACAGGGTAGAAACGAGCTAAAGAAATACGGAGTACTTTTCACTTGCATGGTGTCGAGAGCAGTACATCTTGAAACAGCAAACAGCATGGATACAAGCTCTTTCCTCAATGCTTACCATCGTTTTGTAGGGCGACGAGGCCCAGTTAGACAGTTGAGATGTGACCAAGGAACGAACTTTGTGGGAGCCAAAACTGAACTTAAAAAATGTTTGACAAGTAATGTAAGACAAGAACTTATGAAGGACCAGTGCGACTGGATAGACTTTAAAATGAATGTGCCCAATGCCAGCCATATGGGTGGTGTATGGGAGAGGCAGATACGAACAGTAAGGAATGTATTGTCAGTGTTACTTGATCAGCATGGTGGTCAGTTAGATGATGAGACCTTGAGGACATTTCTAGTCGAAGCAGAAACCATAGTTAATGGTCGTCCTCTAACGATTGACGGCTTAGAGCCCTTAACACCTAACATGTTGCTGACTATGAAAACAAAGGTAGTGCTGCCTCTTCCAAACACCTTTGAGAGAAATGATTTGTACTGTAGAAAAAGATGGCGTAGGGTGCAATATTTGGCTAATGAGTTTTGGTCAAGATGGAAAAGAGAGTACATGCAATCCTTGCAAGTTAGACAAAAATGGACCAAAACTCGAAGAAATCTTATGGTCAATGATGTTGTTATTGTAAAGGATCACAATCTGCCAAGAAACAGTTGGAGATTGGGTAGAGTCATAGAAGCTTTGCCTGATAATGACGGTCTTGTAAGAAAGGTTAAGCTCATGATGGCAGATTCTAATATTGACAATCAGGGAAAACGTACAAGATGTATAAACATAATGGAAAGACCTATCCACAGTCTTGTTCTCTTGGTAGAATGTTATCAAGTTGAAGACCAGGGTATCCCCGCCAAGGAGCCTTTGTAATTTAAGTGCCTTATGATGTGCCAGTATTAGTTTTAAGGCAAATTGTCTTTTAGTTTATAAGGTAAATTGTTGTACAATTTAGGGGAGCCATGTAACTGTATGTATATTTTATCATTCCTTTGTTGATCTCATTTATATAAAGATATTTAGAAGGTTCAAATACTGTAAAGAAGGATCAGTAGATGCCTAGCTGTTTCATAAGTAAAGGCGATCACATTGCTTATAGAGACATGTTCACGTCACTCATTGCTGACAAGAGAAGCGTGCTCGCAGGATGTGATCGAGGTGAGATCTGTTTATTTCTTATATATTGTGGTATAAATTGACTGTTATGATGATTTATTGATTGTAAGCATTACTTGAAGTGTATGACAATGCCATGAGAATGTATGTGTATTCGTTCTGTGACTGGAAATGTATATTTCAGTTCTTTACGACATGGCAGAGCCAGCCAGACATGGCATAGGCAGACATGGTTATGAAAATAGAGGACTGAGCTTCAATAAACGTCATCGGGAAATACGGGTTTCTGTTCACCCCGGTGAGGAAGCATGTCCTGCCATGCCTGTAAAACAGTTCACATTAATTAGAAGCCTGCGAAAGCCACTACAGCCAACCACTGAAATGTCAGCACCTGTGTCGGGCAGCATGTGGAATTTGGATGTGACGCCCTTGTAAGAGAGCAGGCGGTGGATCCTATGCGACGGCAGCTGGACTTCTTACCCTTTTGCGGAGGCAAGGTGGTGCTGTCGCTATGATGACTGCTTTGAGCTCTGTTCTTCAGATTGCAAAACTTTTCATAGTGCCCCATGTGACTGCAAGACTGACACTGAACGGTGACAGCGGGGTATTTCTGTGTCCTAGAATAATTACCTCGGCGGCCACAGTTGTTGCGACTACTTTCAGCAGCTGGGCACTTGTCTGAAGGGCCATGTGGACGGGCACAGCACTGGCAGAGGGCAATGGGTTTGGAGGGTGAAGTCACAGCAGCTGTTTTCTTGTGTCCCTTCTGATTCTTGTAAGTAGAAGTGACGCACAGCTGAGAGGGTGGGGCATGAATGGCAGAAGTGGCCTTCCTGGTAGCTTTGTAAGACCTGCAGGTGTTGACCACGTTCTGTAGTGAAGCGGTCGTGTCGAGAGAGATGAGTTTCTGGACGAGTTCCTCGTCTTTCACACCCATGAGACTTATCATTTTCAATTGAGTCTCCTCGCAAGTAGAAGAAGCTCCAGGGCAGACGTCAAGTTCTTCTGCTGTGTGTTTGAGCCGGACATAGAAGTCAGAGAAAGACTGTCTGTCTGTCTGTGACAACAAAGAAGGATTTCCCTGAAACAGCGAAGAAATCAGCTGAGACAGAATAAAAGGGTCTAAAGGGGTGGTCGTCATTGTAGAGAGGTTCTTGTTGGAAACTATGCTGCAATATCTGGCATGACTCGCAGGCTTGGACCGTGCTGGTGATGTCGGAGTTATTTTTAGCAACAAGAGCTGCACGATGCAAGAAATAATGGGTAGTAATCAAATCTGGATTTTCCTTCTTGACTAAGAACACGAAACCTTTACTAATCCCACCATGGATGGACAGCCATTTGTGCAAATTCCTACATATACAGGTTGCTGTAAAGTCAGTGATGAAGATGATGATCCTGACAGCCCATCTGCTATTTAACTTCTTTTCAAGGGTACAGAAATTAATTTAAAAAATTTACAACTATTTCATTTAGTTGTTGAAAATTAAATTTTCATTTGTTTTTCATTTACTGTTTAATTTTCTTTCTTTAAAGCATTGTAGTGATTTTCTGTTACAATATATACAGCATATATAGAGTCGGGGAACAAAACATCAATAATCCGGAAATTTTGAAAATCCGGCACTCCTAAGGTCCCATGGTTGCTAGATTATCGATGGTCAACCTGTAGTTTCCATGACAATTCCTTTTCTCTCAAGTATTCTGTCACTGTAGAAAATATTTCCTGTCCTGGGGTTTGCACTAGTTCTTTGCAGCATAAGAATTGTTCAGTTATTTTGTCATCAGCAACATAATGGATGAATACTAATAACTGAGGTTTTCCTCCAATGTCTGTTGATTCATCTGCTTGTAAAGCATACATTTTATCTTTCATGAGTTCACACACTTTTTTCAATATCAGACGACATATCCTTGATTCATCTACCAATTGTGTCGTCTGAGAGAGGAATTTTTTTCAGTTCCTTTTCAGTCTCATCCCCAAACAATGTTTTTCCTACAGCACAGCAAGCTGGAAGGAAGTATGACTCTGCAATTGAATGGGCTTTCATTTGCTTTGCTGTATGCTCTGCCACTAATCTTATGTGGGGAGACCCAGACTGATGGTGGTGGAAGCAGCTCTCAATTTTTGCTAAATTATGTGTTTGTATTTAATAAGCGTGTTTCAAAGTGAACAAACAGCTCAGTGAATACACGCAGCACGGAATAAGTATAAAAACACAGACACGGCAGGAAGGTGAAATGGCAGCTTCCACTGGAGAAGTAAATAGAGACTTGGAGGAGCAGAACTACTATCCCTGCAATATTTGTCAACACCACTGCAGTTGTGGTATACAATGCAATACTTCTCAAATGTAGAGTCACTACACATGCAGTTTATTACAGGAAATCCTCACTATACGATAGTTTGGTTTACGTTAAATTTGCAGATACGATACTAGCCAATTAGTACCCTTTTCTCGATTTACAATACTTGTGATTCGCAGTTACGATATTCAAAAAAGGCGCCAAAATCGGCGTGGCGAGTTGGGCGTGGCCAAATCGGCGTGGTGGTGCATGCAGCACTACTACGATACTACGCTACCTACGGCCAACTCCGACTCCTAGTCATTCCCGCGCCACCATTACAAACACGGTGAAACCTTGCCCTCGTGATTTACTTCCATTAAACGACGAATTACGTAATGATTGCATAATTATATTCTTTTCTTTATTTTCTTTATTCAATTTGTTTATTTTTTTACACTAAGGTATGTCTTTATGTATGTATCTGAACCTGAAGGAGTGACTTTGGCAATGTGCTGGAACGCATCCCTATCTAATACGTACATGTAAAAATGGGTTCGGTATACGCTATTTCGGTTTATGATAGGGTTTCAAGGAACGCATAGCTATCATAAAATTAGGACTTCCTGTACCAGATTATATCCTGATAACACTGATAACAAGCACCAGGAAATTCACATGTGTGGCCTGTACCAAGCAAAACCATCACAATTACAATGCTCTGCTTGCTGAAATCAGTGAATGCAAGGACAACGAATTAAAAAGGAATAAGGATAAAGAAACATGAAAGAGGATTCAGATATAAACATAACGGACCAGAACATTATTGTTAATGGTACCAGGTGCACCAGAGATAATGCCAATCCACCAGGGGCCACACAGGTTGACTCAGATGCTGGCCTAGATAACAGCCAACCACTACTGTCACCAACACCACTGCCATCCACTCAAACACCAGAAGAGACAACAGTGAGGGAGACAGCACCTGCAGCAGGACTACAAGTACCACCTTCTCTTAGCACACCCAATACTACTGAAAGTACAAACAGACAAGCAACCAACAGTAGCAGCATGGGAGCAATGAATACTGCCACAGAGACCCACATGAACCCACATGAATCCCCTGCACCAACTGGAGAGGAAGCCCAGAGGAAAATGCCCATATGTTACTACTACCGCAGGGGAATCTTTAAGCATGGCTCTGCTGAGAAGGAGTGTACATTTAGGCACCCAAGACCATGCTGCAAGTTTATAAACCATGGTACAAAAGTGAGAATGGGTGTAAGTTAGGTAGAAAATGTACCATGTTTCACACCACAATGTGTCAGAACTGAATGAGGAAATACGAATGTCTGGTAGAAACCTGCAAGTTCCCGCACTTCAAGGTTACCAGGAGGAAGAGAGAGTCAGCTGATCCCAAAGGTGACGTCTCTACCCAAATAAACAGTCAAACAGTCCCCACACAGGAAGCAGTGGCACCACCCTTATGCCCATCCTCATCATGCTAAGACACATCTGTAGGCGAGCAATTTTTAGGAATGGTGACCGGACTGAAGGGGGACATGGCGAACATGATCAGCCATGAAAAACCAAACCGTGCTGCTAACCAGCCTCATGAGGGACACAAACAGAGTGGGATGGCCGGCCCACCCTCCAATCCAAAATCCTTCCTGGCTCAGCACCCACGCCTAAACCTTGAGAATATCATCATGGAAAATATTCAGGGCCTATCCAAAATCCAATGAAAGCAAAGTGCCCTTCTTGAAAGAATCTGCTGCAGAAGAAGACCCAATGCCTATTGCCCTGATAGAAACACACTTAAAAGGCATGAATAACTTATATATTTATTCTCTATTTGTTACTTTATCCATCTACCCAAAATACTTACAATATTATTAGAAGGACCTTGCATCTACTTGGCTAGTTACATATTAAATAATTCATATACGATTTTCCATCTTTAGTATAAAAAACAAAAAATGCACCTAGAGGATTCCAGCGGCGCACAGTTTCAGAATCACTTGTCTATGGGCTAAATGAGAGGGGAGTGTGTGTATGTATAATACATAACTACACCCTCTTTAGGGGAATGTCAGCCGGGTATATAGATTATTATTGCCATTATTATAATCATAATTAAATGTATTACAGATGTGGTGAACATGGACACCAAAAATAACAACAAGAGGACACCACCCCTAATGTTGGAGAGAGCCATATCTGTGCGGGAACGTTGGGAGGAGTAAGTGTGACTGACATTTTCCCTCAGGGTGCATTAAATGAATGCTACATTTTATATCCGAGAGAGAGAGAGAGAGAGAGAGAGAGAGAGAGAGAGAGAGAGAGAGAGAGAGAGAGCGAGGGAGGGAGGGAGGGAGGGAGGGAGGGGGAGAGAGAGAGAGAGAGAGAGAGAGAGAGAGAGAGAGAGAGAGAGAGATTCAGATTCAGATTCAGATTGTTTATTATCCACAAAAAGTGGTTCTTACACAAGTTACAGGCAAAATACCAAACTTAATACAAGTATAATATTATGAAACACTCGTCCATTAATAATAAATGCAGCATATAAATGCTAAGTCAACATAAAAATAAAACAAAGACATGAAGATAAAATATACAGCACATAAACGCTAAATCAATATATTTACATTTAAAAATAATACCTTAATGATAAAATGAGCCTAACAGAACATGTTCTCGGTTAAAAGAATTTCTTTAAGTCCAGCTTTGAAAGAGTTTATATTTGTTTCCTGTGTAAGGGAGGGAGGGAGAGCATTCCACAGTCTGGCTCCCAGTATGGCGGTGTGCCTATCACCAGAGTGTGTCTTGGTGCGCGGCACATGCAGGCTGTGCCCCTGTCTAGTGACACTACTGGTGATATCCTGTCTGGTTCTTAATGATACAAACCAGTCAGGATAAAACCCTCGTAACATCCTAAATATTGCTGTACCCACTTCGAAGACATTTTTCTGCTTTACTCTTAACCAATGGAGTTCATCATAAAATGGAGATATGTGATCATATTTGTTAACACCCCCTATGGCAATCCTCACTGCAAAATTTTGCAACTTTTGAACACTAGATATTAATGTGTCATTTGTAGTGCCCCATATCCTAATATAATAATTAATTAAGCTTAAGACAATCGCCTGTATCACCATGATCCTGCTTTTCTTACCTAGTCTATCACTCATTCTACTTACAAACATTAAAATGCCCATCACTTTCTTGTTCAGCTCATTAATGTGGACATCAAAAAGCATATATGGATCGAAATAAACTCCCAAGTTTTTCACGTACTTACTTGGGTATATTACATTACCATTGAAGTTCACAGTCGTGTTTGGGGGAATATGAGATAAAAGCTGGCAATTTCCTATAAAAATACACTGAGTCTTGGAAGAGTTGAACATGAGACCATTGTTAAGATAAAACATTCTACATTGTGCCAGAGTTTTCTCGGTGTCCTCAATGAGCTGATCAAGATTCTTAATCGTTCTCGAATGTAAGAATTGCGTATCATCTGCATACTGTACAAGGAAACCGTTTACATTTGCAGATAAATCATTAACATATATATTAAATAAGATTGGACCGAGAATCGAACCTTGTGGGACCCCATAGTCAATAAACATCTTTTTAGATGTATGAGTATCTAGGCGAGCTGACATGCTTCTGTTATGTAAATAATTATTAAACCAAAATTCATCAATTTTTAATAAAGAACATTTATGTTGAAGAGTTTTATGGTGCACTGAATCAAAGGCTTTAGAGAGGTCACATAAGGTTAACATCGAAATTTCCTTGTTGTCCATATTTTTGTATATTTTGTCAGTTATAATTGTTAGAGCTGTCTCCGTTGATAGTTTGAGAAGTTTGAGAGAGAGAGAGAGAGAGAGAGAGAGAGAGAGAGAGAGAGAGAGAGAGAGAGAGAGAGAGAGAGTCTTTAACCTAAAGTGAATGCTATCTAATGCAAACATGGTCACACTTTAACAAGTCAGAAGTAATATAGTCAAACATCCAACAGTATGCCGGATCAGATAGTCTCCATCAGAAACCTTGTTGAAGGAGATGGTAGTCAAGTTTGAGTTTAAAGGAATTTATTGTGGTACACTGCACCACTGAAGGTGGGAGCTCCTTCCACTCTAATCACATCACTGGTAAAGAAAGTTTTATTGTAATGAGATTTTATTTATCTACATTGTAGTATTACTCCGTTATTCCTCATTCGTGATAAGTCATCAATTGAAAACCGTTTATTTGCATCAACATTCGTAAGTCCTTTAAACACTATATAAAGTCTCCCTAGAGATGATGTTTCCTGAGAGAACATGTTTAGTTAGGATAGCTTCTTCATAAAATTTATCAAACAAAGACTGGATCATCTTCGTAGCCCTACGCTGAATAGTTTCCAATTTTGTCATGTCCTTTGCAAGGTGAGGCAACCAAAATTGCACTGATGGAAAAGATCACTGCAGTTTGAATTATAGAAATCCTTTACCATGGAAATTTCACTTAACTATATACTACATAGTACTGTATATCTCGGCATATAAGACAAGACTTGAATTATCAAAAAGCATACCGAAAACCAGGGGTCATCCTTTACACCAGGTGCAATAATAGGGATCTTAAAACCTGCCATCAAAGCCCACCAGCTTAGTCAACTCAACACCACACGTACTGTATGTAAACAAATTGGTCATCAACATTGGTTACACTACCAACCATCACTACAGATGATAGCCTTCATATTGTAATTACCTTATTATATGCCTCATTGATAATATACTGGCAATTCAAACGGTAATGCATTGTCATGGTATATCGCCATCTTGGTTGTTTGGTGCTCACCAGTGTTCTTCAGTGAAAAGTAAGGTAAAAAGCAACCCAAGCATGGCACAGATAGTAACAGAAAAATATAACATGACACAACACAACGATGAAACATGTACACCCTCCTACAATTTGACTGGTTAAATTATTGAGATATAACTTTTGAGTAGACAATTCAAATTTTACAAAATCAATAGGCCAAAAAAAAGGAAAGTAGCAATACAATTGTGGTGCACGTGTAACATATGATGGCGCTGTGTACGCTCCACTATCGTTTTAATCTTCAACAGAAAATGCAAAAAGAAAGATAGATTGATTAAATTCAACAGTAGCCAGGCCTGATTTAGGTTAGCTACCCCTTAATCGGAGTTAATCCATGATAACTGAATGTTTTTGATTAAGCACTCAGTTAGACTTCACCACAGATAGTTTGGTAGTTTGGGGATCGTCTCATACCACCGATATGAGCTAAAACCATGAAACTCAGACTGGAATCTGCCAAGATTTATGGAACATACCTACAGAGAGAGAGAGAGAATACTTTATTTTATTTTTTACTGTATATGACTATAATATATACAAACACTTCTTTTTTTTCTTCTTTTTTTATCAGGATCGGGGTGACTGTGAACACCCACAAATACAAGAATGAGTTGCTGCAGAAAGCTGCTGAGAATGAATATAAAGAGTGTGAACGGCTACTGCAGAGCAAACAAGAGAAAGTCAGCACATGTGACGAAGAGACACTTGTGACTGCCCTCCACATAGCTGCCAAAAATCGTTATGTAGAGTTGATGCAGCTTATTTTAGGTTATGATGCAGACTGCAATGCTAAGGATAGCACTGGTAAGTCTCCACTACACTTGGCTGCCACAAAGGATTGCCTTATCTGCTGCCAGGTTTTGCTTCAACGCCCTGAGCTGGATGTGAACATAAAGAATAGGACAAATGACACACCACTCCATTATGCAGCACGTGAGGGCCGTGCAGAAGTGTGCCTCGCCATCCTGGAGCACCCAAAGGTTGTGATAGATGCTCTAAACAAAAAGGGCATGACACCCCTGCACCTTGCAGCTCAGGAAGATCACAGAGCAGTGATAAGGCTGTTGCTGGAGGGAGGTGCCAACTGGAAGCAGCAAGATAAATATTCTTATCAGCCCATTCATTATGCTGCCCTAAAGGGATTCCCCGAGTCATGTGAAGTAATTTTATCTTTTCATAACAAAAGTGAAAGACAAGCTCAGCTAAGGACAGGTTTAAGGGACCAGAAAACTCCCCTTATGCTAGCAGCTAAAGGTGGCCACCATAAGTGTTGTATCAAATTGATTGACTCCAATATCAATGCTCAGGACAGAGAGGGAAATACTGCCCTCTTTTATGCTACTGCTGGAGGGTTTGAAAACACTGTAGCTGAGCTTTTAGCTTGTAGGGCAGACCCTAACATTATTAATAAAAAGGGTAATTCTGCCGTACATGAAGCTGCAGGGAAAAAAAGAGTGAACTGTTTGCGGATTCTTCTTGAGAAAAACGCCAGTGTGGTCAAGGTTAACAAAGAAAAGAAGACAGTTCTCCACCTGGCAGCAGCAAAAAATGCTCAGGAATGCCTCCTCCTCCTTCTGAATATCCAAGAAGCAAGAGAGCACCTAAACAGTAAAGATACACGAGACTGCACTCCACTACACACTGCCATCAAGCGAGAGGCTGTGGAATGTGCTAACTACCTGTTGGAACAAGGAGCATCTCCAACAGAGGTGTGTGCTGGAGGAATGACACCTCTTCATTTAGCAGCTGATAAAGGCTACACAAGTGTTTGTGAGAAGCTTCTGGCAAATCCTTCAGTTCACGTCAGCCAGGAAAATTGTAAAAAAGCAACGCCACTCCACCTGGCAGCAATGCATGGTTCAATAGATGTGTGTCAAATGCTTTTGCGTAAAGGAGCAAGATTTACGGCGGTAGATGAAAATGGTCGTTCAGCTCTGCATATTGCCTCGATCAAAGGACATGACAATGTAGTCAGGTTCCTGGCAAAAAAGGGTGTGCCACAGAGAGCAAAGGATGACACAGGCAACACAGCTCTTCATCTGGCTGCCTCTGGAGGTTGGCTGGAGAGTTGTCAAGTGTTGGTAAATAGTGCCAAGGCCTTGGTATCAGACATAGATAACAAGGGCAACTTACCTCTAGACACAGCATTTGAGAAAGAACATGATGAAGTATTCAAGTTCCTACTGGTACAACTGCCTCTCAAGAAGGATGATGAGCGAGCACTGCGTCTTCATCAGTACATGCACACTGCACTAAAAAAGCAAAGACTGTACGTATATTAGTGGTGCTTTTGTCTGCAAATATTTTCAACAAATAATTTTATACATAATATACCTTTGTCTTTCACAACTCTTTTGAATCAATCCAGTCTTTCCAAATCTAGTAGCTTATCTTTTCTATTTTTGCTAGATATTCATAGGCTAACTATTTTTATTAATGGGTTTATTCTGCCATCGGGGTTGGTTTTACATATTGATGCTATACTACACATGAGGAGTAATACTTTCATGTTTGGTGAAGTTAAGCATAGACTACTGTATTACATACATCTGGGATTTGTCAAGTAAAGTGGTGCCTTGTAACAGTTCTGAGAGTATTAGCTGAGTTAAGCTTTGAGATTAAGGAATCCACAGTAAGTGTCATGCCTAATTAGTACTACAGTAAACCTTCTATAAATCGGATATGTATAAGTCGGATATCGGATAAATTGGACTCTATATAGCCACCGGATTATTTTTATCTAAATAGGACGGTGGTGATATATGCGGCGGGCATCCGATATAGTTTCCCGCCAAACCAGCCACCCACGCTGACGCACATTGCTCCTCGGTCAATTTACGTTGTAACGCCCTACCGATCAGACGTATGGTCATTTGGTCGATCCTCACTTGTGTTATTGCCTGCCCTATTTGTATTTTGTGATGGCTTCCAAGGCTAGTGCTGTGCTGTGTTTTAGTGATTTTGCGTGTATAGCAGGATAAATCGGATCCTCGGATATTTCAACAAAGAGTTCCCTCCAATTGATCCGATTTATAGAGGTATTATTGTATTATGTTAATGCTAAATCTGAATTTTATGAAACTTAAATGTATCAAATCAATGGGGAAAATGCTAATTATTTGCAGAATTCTTCCCAAATTGACACTTTTTACACCTAAGACTTTAATTTTGATTGATTGCAAGTTAAATTTTCAAACTACAATATAATATAGGAAGCTTGACTTTGAGGTCACAGGTGAGCTTATGTTCACTGTGCTTTCCTTCTGGTACTCCATCAGGCCTTTGCTGAATATTCATGCTGCCATTACCTGCCTTAACTACAGCAGGATTCACCGAACTAGAACAATTCATTAATATGAAAATAAAAACCAAAACAAAATCAAAATTTTTAAATGCAGATACATTGTCATTCAACTGTAAAGTTTGACGGTTTCACTAAAAGAGTGGGAACAGTCCACTGATGTGTTGTTGTAAGTGGTAAGGATGCTATATTGTAGTTTAGTATAAGAAAGGGGTTCTCACATGTCCTTGCCTCTATCCTGGTAGTTCAGTTGAAGACATCCTCAATCTCGTTACTTTATGAACTCAAGAGTTGGTAGTTTCAGCCCAGAAAGTCTTTCATCATACGGTAAATCTCTCAGGCTTGGAGCCATTTTTATAGCTGCTCTTTGTATTCTCTCAGTTTTCTTTATAGTCTTCTTCTCATATGGTGACCAAATCACTGTCGCATATTCTAACTTTGGTTAAATCAATGATGTTATTAATTTCTTAATCATCTCTTCATCCAGATATTTGAATGCCATTCTTATATTTCTCTGCAGCTGATATGTATCTGATATGTGTGTGTGTATGTATGCTTTGTTTTGGTCATCCCCTTTAGGGGGATAACAGCCTGATATTTAGATAGATATATTAATAGATGTTTATTACATTAGTTTTCTTTATTCTGTTGCAGGATTGCTGTGGAGGCCATCATTGATAGTGCATGGTGGGAGGCAGGCTTCAGTGGAGAGAATGGCCATCACTGTATTAACTTCCAGGTGTTGCTTGAGGAGCGACCCCATCTTGCTATTAAGGCCCAGAATAAGTGCATCCAGCGTGAAGATTCAAACTTAAAGGTCACCTTTGACTTTAGGTTCTTTGAGTTCAACTACTATGTTGAAGGTATGAACTAACCCATTTCACTGCACTCACTGTGTAAATGTGTGCACACTACATGGGATGGCATGAAAGAAGGTAATAGCAGCTGTGATAAGAAGATCGATAATATTGTGGTAGTTATCTTTCTACATGTGTATAATGATTGATGTATTAACCTGCTAGGTGCCTCAGCTGTATATTCACAGCCCATCCTTACATCTCTTCCAGTAGCAGGGCCATATAAACATGATCTCAGTTAAAAAAAAAATCACCATGTTGTAAAGAGTTAAGTTTGACTTTAAATATCGCATGGTCAATCGTTCACCAAAGTGGATCAAGAACAAAAGGAAAGATTCTCAGTATATGAATAAAGGAAATGCAAATTGGTCCTCTTCCTGCACCTCTGCTTGCAATGGTACAACGCATTCCTTCCTTGTTGACTCTAAAGAAAATGAGAAGTGTAATGATGACTTGATAGTATTGACTAACTTAATACTTCACTCACCAACAAAGTCATCATTGCACAATTGGGTAACATTTTCAACAATTTGCCCTTCATGATAATGTCTTTAATAAATTTTGAAGTTTAGTCCTTTTATGTTGGGTATATATTCTTAAGCTCATTATATTACACTTTCCATCTTTATGATGGTGTGAAAGCAATATACATTCAACAGAAACCATAGAAATTAAGGTTAGTATATGCATTATCATATGTGAAGGATAGTATAATGCTTTTTATTTATTTATTTATTTATCTTCATGCATTGTGAATGGCATGAGGGTTTGCAACTCAAATATGCTTTTCATATGATATTACCTCGGCACCAGCTAAGTACGTATATTTTAGTCCCAGTATTTATGACCATTTGGCGAAATGACTCGTGTATACCTGAAAATTGTGAAGTATGTGCTCCATATTAGATATTTATGAAAATATCTAATAACGATTAGAGCAATGCATCATGGTAGTATAATTATGTGTGTAATAAGGATAGACTCTTGGTTCAGAGAATCATAAAGTATATTGTCTTTTCTTCCTTCTATGTTTTTAGCACCTCAGTGGTGCAGTTAACCACTGCACCACTGAGGTACTAAAAACATAGAAGAAGAAAAGACAATACAAATCTGCTGGCCCAAGTTCGATCCTTGACGAGAGCAGTCAGCGCACAGCTCACCCAGCTGTTCATCCTCCCAAATGGGTTGGTCGGTAAATTTGTACCAAGAGAAACATTTAGAAGGTAAACTGTGGAAACTCGGATGTCACAGTAGCCCCATGTCCCAGGATATCTAGTTGCTATATTTACTTAGTTGTAGTCTTTACCTAGCTGTAGTATACAGGACCTAAGCTACACTTGTGTGGTCCTGTCTCCGTATCTATAAAGTATATTTGTCCAGTTTTTCTTAACCACCTCAAAGTATTTCTTTTCACCCATTCCACTACACCACACTTCACTCCATTTGCACAAGGTCCCATGCCACACCTTTCCCACACGCTCTCACTCTCCCATCTTGTCATACCACATGCTCCTCACAGATAACAAATTTCTACAACACACTCTTGACTGCTGTGCCCAATTCCATGTGTACGTCTCTGATCTATACATCAGTGTTGGCAGGAGAATACTGTTCCTTAACCCTCTCTTAACAACTTTTTTTATATCAATGAAATTCCTTTTTGCAATTTTTTCGTGTGTTCCCTCAAATATCTAGTCACTCCTTTTCTTTTTATTATTACATCTTTCCTGTCTGTTTCCTCCAGGTTGTTCTTCAATTTATGTATATTGTAATCATGTCTCCTTTTTCTCTTCTATCTTTTAGTGTTGCTAGTTTCATTTCTTATAATCTTTCTTCATATGTTACGTCATCTTAAGGTCTTCGTCATCTTAGTTGCTATTCTCTGTGTTCTTTCCAACAAATGCTTTTTCTTGGGCAGGGACCATATTACTTCTGTATATTCCAGTTTTGGTGTAATCATAGTAGTTAGTGTATTTACCTAGGTGTGTGTGTGTGTGTGCGGGCGGGCGGGCGTGCGTGTGGGGGGCGGGGGGGGGTCACGCGGCGTGCGCGCGTGCGCGAGTGCGGAGGATATCTGTCTTATATAAAGATAGAAGACACGTGTTTCACATATATTTTATACTGGATTTAAAAAAAAAAAATTTTATTACATGCTGAGGAACATTCCTCTTAATGGATTCAACGTATGCATCCCTGTCTTGTTTATATTCTCTTTCACTTTGCATTCCCCATCATTTTTTTTTTTACTTTCTCCACTATATCAGCTATTCGAGGCATCACTATAAAAAATCTAAGAACCTATGTCAAATAACAGGCAAGAGGCAAGTCCATCCTTCCTCTATAAAGCCTACTGGCGCCAACGGTTTGTGATATAGAAAAAAAAAATACTCCCACCTAATTCTTCTGTTAAGTATTAAGTTTCACATAAGTACTGACTTGATTTTTTCTGAGTTTTAATGTATTAATTTTTCACTAACATCTTTTAAGGGTGGCTTTTATTATTGTACACTTGAACATTTCTTCACAGTGTGGGTCTTGTGTGTGTTAGAAATAATGACTAGGGTTCCTCAGTATTCATACTATTAAATGAAATATGCCAAGGATAGCTTTTAATTGTTTTTCATAGAATTGGATGTATTAATCATACTGACACTATGGGTAAAATTTTATTAGAAAATAGGAACTCATGAGTTCAGCTCAGATTCTGTGTACTACAGCTGAAGGTACACATTTCGAGTAACAATGTGGGTAGATGGGAGTGACTGTGCCTCCAAATTATTATGGTATTAACCAATGTTTTCTTTGCTATCAGGTACCAGGAAAGCAGCCATTAGCCCTTATGATGAGAGTACTGGGACAGTACTGAAAGATGCAAAGCCGTTCATCAGTGATGATTTGAAGTGGAAAAGTGTTCACCCAGTGAGCTTGATGGTGCAGTACCATCGCACCCACCTGCTGCATCATCCCCTCACCAAGGCTTGGCTTATTAACAAGTGGAACCTTTACATATCCCATATCTTCCTTGTGCTGCTCTTAATTGAGTTCCTCTTTGTTGTATCTCTCACCATCTTCATGGCTAGGATTGAGTAAGTATACATACTTTTCTTAGAATGGTCCATGCCACTCAGTGCTCTACTGTTAATACTCATACTACAGTATGTTCCTGAATAGCTTGAAAATTTGGTGGATAAACAAGTTTACACAATTCAAGATCACATTATAGGATACATATAACCTATGGAAAAATTATTATTTGGTGGATGACAGCTTAGACTTTTAGAAGATACCACATTAGATGTTACTTAGATATATTGAGTATATAAGTGAAAGTTTTTCTATGGGAGTGGGTGTGAGACAAGGATATGTGATATCGCCATGGCTGTTTGATATTTTTAAGAATGGGTGTATGAGAAAAATTTAAGTTAACGTGGGGAATGTAGTCTGAAGATGAATGGAATTGATTGGGCAGTGGTGACATGCCTGTTTGCAGAGAGTGAAGAGGAACTTGAGGCAGTGGTGGATGAATTATATAGTGTTAGTACGAGAAGGAAGCTAATAGTGGGTGCTGAGAAAAGTAAGGTGAGGGTTTTTGAAATAAGGGAAGTAGAGATGGTTGACATTAATACACCTTGTAGGGAGAGTGTGCCAGCAGTAGGAAAATGTGAGGAAATTTTAGGAATGAAATGGAGGAAGTGAATGAGTTTAGGTATTTGGGAACAGTTCTATGCAGACACGGAGGGATGGAAGGAGAAATAAGAGAGGGAGATGTGAAAGGCAGGTGTGTCATAGGATCACTTGCAAGGGTAATGAGAGGAAGAAATGTGTTCATGAAGGTAAAGAGAGGCTTAAGGAACAGTATTATCCTGCCAACACTGACGTATGGATCAAAGACTTGGACATGGACTAGGACACAGCAGTCCTGAGTGCGTGCTTTGGAAATGTGTTATCTGAGAAGACCATGAGGTGTGACAAGATGGGAGAGTGAGAGCAATGAAAGCATGTATGAAAGATGTGGCGTGGGACCTTGTGTAAATGGAGTGAAGTGTGGTGTGGATTGGGTGAAAAGAAATACATTGAAATGATTTGGTCATATGGAGGGAAAGAAGAGTGAAGAGTCTGTGAAGAAAGTGTATGTGAGTGAAATTTAGGGTTCTAGAAGGAGAGGAAGGTCATTGTAAGATGGAAGGACAGGATGAAGGAGTACATGCATGCGTGAAAGGCGTGCTAATAGAGAGATAGGGATTGAACAATCAAGGAGGGAATGTGGCAGGGTTGGGTCCAAGTACATGTACTTGTACTTGGTACTTGGACTTAAGTACATATATTCGTGTACTACTTGTACTTGTACTTATGCCTGGAGTTTAAAATGTTACTTGTACTTGTACTTAAACCCAAAGTACTTGAAAAATACCAAATACATTCAAGTACAAATAAGTACATTGTATTTAATTAAAAGTTATATACTGTATATAGATTCTAGCGAACTTTGGGTAAATACGTACATTGAGTGTTATTATATTGTAGTGTAATATAGAATAAAGGAGCATAATGATGTAGTATTTTCTCAATTGGTAACATGCTACAGTAGACACCGTCTAGACAGGGCCAGACGCATTTATTTCCTGTCACGCTCCACTCTCCACTCCTTCACCTTGTACTTGTACAGTAAGAAGTTCTTACTGTACTAAGAACGGTCATCGCGAATTTAGCATCTCGTGTCTATTTCAAATTTTCCGCCTTCTGCCATCTAGCGGTGCCAAACGAACATCTCGCGCATGCGCATAGTTCAGCGCGCCAGTTAAATGGTTGGTTTGGTTCGGTTGTGTCACGGCAGGAGCTGGGTCAACAACAATATTGCTATTTTGTTGTGCTGTGTGGAGCATATTTACTTTCAGTGTTCTAGTGAAAACGTTCTAGTGGAAGTACAATATACTGTAATAACAAGGAACATGAGTTCTATGAGTGGTAGTGGTGGAAATCGTGGTGGAAACTGGTGAAAAACGTGGTGGACGAGAGAAGCGTGATTATTGCAAGGGGGTGAAGCTCAGGAAATATACACTCCAGGAAAAGAAAGAAATGGTTCAGATGATGAACAGTGGTGCAAGAACATGTGACATTACGCGTAAGTTTAACTGTCCTGAATCAACAGTACGATCGCTCCCCACCACTGCCAGGCTACTCAAACCAGTCACATACTCTCATAACGTAAGTGGAATAATATTTGAACCTTTATTAATAGTCAGAAAGTGTTCAATCTTGTTTATTATCATACAGATTATGTATAACCTTGTATGTGTGAATTTTCGGCAAAATATTTTTTATTCTTGGAATTGGAGGAGAGAAACAGATGAAAATAAATGAGGGGACGGCCAGGAAGATGACGGGAATGATAATTAATGCAGGTAGTAGATCAATTAATAAGTACGAAGTAGGGAGGAGTTTATGGAAGGGGATGGCTGTGCCGTACTGTCTATATGGGTCTGAGATTACCTATTACCGGGAGGGGGACGTAGCAAAGCTAGAGAAGAGTCAGAATAGAATAGGCAGGTGGGGGTTGGGTGCTCCACGCAGTACAGCAGTAGAAGCCATTAGAGGAGAGATGGGCTGGAGTACTTTCAGGGAGAGAATAATTAAAGGGAAATTAAACTTTGTAAAGAAGATGGAAGGACTTGATGAGGATAGGTGGGCAAAGCAGGTACTGAGAGAAGGTAATAGCAGGTCGTCATGGAAGAAAGAAACGAATAGATGGAAAAGAAGGGAGAATTTGGAAGAGGATTGGCATAGGATGAAGCCCAGAGAGGTAAAGAAAAGGATAGAAGAGGGTGGATTAGCTAGATGGCAGGCAGGGATGGAAGCTAAGTCCACACTGAAATGGTATAAGTGGAAGGAGAGGCCCGAGGCACTCAAGTGGCATGTAGGAGATTGGGGCAGTAGACTACTAGTAAAGGCTAGGACAGGCACACTTGAGGTAAATGCAAGGAACAGGGATGGGTTAGACCAGGACTGTAGTAGTTGCAGAGGAGTCAGGGAGACCATAGGGCACTTCTTAGTAAAGTGTGGCAGGTACGATGAGGAAAGAGACAGGTTGATAGGATCTATAACGGCAGTGGTAGGAAGAGAAGAGTGGCGTAGAAGACTGGAGGAGGAGGAGGACGGAGGAATCCTCACAGTGCTGGGCCTGCACAGGGGAGAGAGGGAGAGAGAGAGAGAGAGAGAAAATCATAAGAGCAGCTAAAGAGTTCCTGACACAGGCGTGGGGAAAACGGACATAATATGTTTACAGTTGTGTTCCCTGTGATGTGCTCTCTGGTGCTCCTCCGCAGGTTGCAGAGGAATCAGGAGCAGAACACTGAAGGGAAAGAGGACCTACGAAGTGATAAAAAGCGAAAGAGGTCACAAGAAGAAGAAGAAGAAGAAGGTTAATGGGAGTTATAAGAAGCTTATGTACCATACCTAAGAACCAATTATACTATTTACATGTATTTCAATATCGTTCATCTCGCGGCCAATAGTCCAGTACCAATTATGCGCGAGATGACCGTTCTTACTGTACTTGTGCTTAAGTACAATGACATGTACCTGTATTTGGACTTAGGTATATAGAAAAGTGACTGTACTTGTACTTGTGTACCGAGTACAACGGGCCAACTATCATTACGGTGATTCCTTTGCAGAATCACCGGTAAATCCTCGTATTCTCGACGCTCGTTAAGATACCTTGTTATGGTTAGAGTAGGTACTACTAGCGAAAGAGGATGATGGGAAAAACGCGTGACGTCACTGGAACTGAGGATATATATACCGGTCTGGGCGGAAGGTCAGTCACTAGTGTTCCGTGACCCCGCTCCAGACAGGTAAGCCTTCAGTGTTCCTAAAAGCCTTGCCACACTTGAAAAAACATTGTTATTAATATCTAACAGTAAATTGTCCTCCCGGATACAGCTGCCGAGAGGACCAGCAAAAGACTGTCTTTCGGTTGTGGTTTGACGAAGGCTGCATGTGGAGTTGCCTCTCAAACAAGGACGACGGCCAGAAGGACCCAGTGACTCTCAAACAATATTTGTGGCGTGAGTGTATTTTGGTAGTTTTCCATCAGTTCCCTCACGTATAGTTAGGTAGGATAGAATAGGAATATTTGTGTTAAGGTATATGTTTATGTTTGTGTCGCTAAGGGTGGATAAGCATTTGTAAGAGCACCACCACGGATATAGCGAGTACTTTATTTATTTATTCATCATTAAAGTTGTCCATTATTTTACTATACTCGTTTTCTGTTCGTATCTCAACCTCGGTGGTGGAGGGCCAAGTGGTAGTAGTAGCAATAGTGTCGATACCGAAACGGTACAGTGATGACAGCTGGGTCAATAGAAGGTAATATTTACCTACGGTACAGTGGCATTAACACGGACCCTCGGTACACTTGTTCTTGTACTTGAAAAATGTCCAGGTCCTTGGACTTCAGTACAGTCGCCTGTGCTTGCACCTAACCCTGGTGTTTGGATAGGGAGAGGTGGAGGCTCTTTTTTCCATTGAGTAATGTCAGAGACTATAGATATATTGATTCATACTATAGCCTACAATTCTATATATGGCTTTTAAGTTAAAATCTTAGTTACTTAGAAGGGCTTCAGTGCCGATAATCATGCATTATTGACTGGCTGGCTGAACCCTTACGCTTCACTGCCATGTCTAGTCCAACTAATCTTAATGAAGGTTTTCCTATTGGAGTTGAATTGAGACAAGCATGTGTGATGTTGCCATGGCTTTAATGTTTTTATGGATAGGTTAGTGAGCCAAATGAAAACTCAAGTGAGGAATGTAGATGCAAGACTAAAAATGAACGTAATTTGTTGAGTAGTGGTGCATGCTTGTTTGCAGATGACATTGTGTTGTTTGCAGAGAATGGAAAGGAACTTCAAAGAGTAGTGGATGAATTTTATAGTGTATGTACAAGAAGAAAGATGAAAGTGAATACTGGGAAAAGTAAGGTGATAACCTTTGAAAGAAGAGAAGGTATTACTATACTTTATGCCATTAAATAGTAGATGGTTATGGCTACCCTCAGCTTGTTGCTCTTACTATTTACAACATTTTCACTGATTACACTACCTGTCGGAAATGAATAATAACTGCAATACGTCCGTGAATGTGGTACATTTTTGGACTGTTTCTCTAACTCAACATAAACAAACAAACACTATCAATTGTTTTTAGCACGGGCTTTGGTTTCAAGCATGGGATTGGGTGTTGTTGCTACAGAGGATTATTATATTGTCTATACTTCCTCTGTCCAATGACGTGCCACCACCAATTGCCAGCACCAGCTGCGCCAATCACAGCTTGCTATATGTAATAGTAGGCGTGGCACAGCTAGAAACATAGGTCAGGAGACACTTTTCTCAGTTGTATCATGGCTACCGTTGAAGTTACTTGTCAAGGTTGTGAATTGGATTATTGGCAAATAATCGCAAAATTCCATTCCAAAAACGATTTGGTGTACGACTTTCTGAGGGAACACGGCGTCCTACAGGTGTTCAGTGTCCCCACTGCCACACGCCTTGTAAACTGAGGTCTGACAGGCGTGTGTGGTATTGTGGCCGGTACCGAAAGTTGCCAAAGAAAAAACGCAGTAAACAGTGTCATTATAGCGTTTCTGACTTTAAAGGCACTTTCCTGGAAGGATCGCATCTTCCTGCGTGGCAACTGCTACTATTTTGTAATCACTGGCTGAGAAAACAGGCTCTCATTAAGGTATTCTGAGTTCTGAAATTTTACTTGGTAAATTTGCAATTCAACCAAAAATTAGGTTAGGTTAGGTTAGGTTACAACAGTGGAGGGGTCCAGGGGGACTGTGCTCCCCTTTTAGGATAGGTTAGGATAAATTAGGTTTGGTTTGGTTAGGTTAGGTTGAAACAGTGTCACAGGGGGGGGTCCAAGGGGGGCGCAGCCCCCCCGGTTAGGATTGGTTAGGGTAATTTAGGTTAAATCTGGGGAAATTTCCCAAAATCTAGGGAAATTCCCCTAGATTTTTCAAAGGCCATATATCACTCACATATGCCTCCCCCCTCCAAAACCCCCGATTCTCCAGGCTCCCCCAAGCTTGCTGGGGGGTTGGGGGTGGGTGGATAGAGATATGGAATATTGGCATAAAGTATAAATTTACCGAAGAGAAGTAGAGGTGGTTGATTTTGATACACCATAAAAGGTGAGTGTGCCATCATTAGGAAGATGTGAGGTATTTCTAGGAGGAGTGAAAATGTAGGAAGTGAAAGAGTTTAAGTATTTGGGAACAGTTTTATATAAACTTGAAGAGATGGAAGGAGAAATAAGGGAGGGCTGTGAAAGGCAAGTGTCATAGGGTCACTTGCAAGGATGATGAGAGGAAGATATTTATTCATGGAGGTCAAGAGAGGGTTAAGGAACAGTATTCTCCTGCCAACACTGATGTATGGATCAGAGACGTGCACATGAAATTGGGCACAGCGGTCAAGAGTGTGTGTTGTAGAAATTAGTTACCTGTGAGGAGCATGTGGTATGACAAGATGGGAGGGTGAGAGCAATGAAAGCGTGTGGGAAAGGTGTGGCATATGACCTTGTGCAAATGGAGTGGTGTGGTGTAGTGGAATGGGTGAAAAGAAATAATTTGGGGTGGTTTGGTCATATTAAGAGAAATAAGAGTGAAGAGTTGTGAAGGAAGTGTATGTGAATGAAATTGAGGGTCCTAGGATGAGAGGAAGGTCAGTTGGTAAGATGGAAGGATGGGGTGAAGGAGTACATGTATGAATGAGGTATTGATTTAGTGGGAGGGCTTGAACAAGCAAGGAGGGAATGTTTGAACAGAAAAAAGGGGAGGCTCTTCTGCTGTGGATATCCCTTTTGGGGGCGCTCCTGCAGGGAATGAAGCATCAGAAGTCTCCTGGCTAGTACAGTGGTAGCGTGCTGGTCTTGTATTCGCTTGGTTGGCAGATCAAGTCCCTGTCCAGGCCCATGATGCTTAAGGTGTTTACTGGGGAGGAACTGCTGTGGTCGGGCACCACGGTGGGGGGTTGGACTTGCCTGGCTGACGTTTTGGAGAGCATCTTCATTGATGGATACCGGAACTGAAACCCATGCAACTTTATGCAACTTTAAATAGAAAGAAGCAATGTTACAGTTATCTGTTAAAGAATAAGAAGAAAAGTTATACATAGTAAGCTATGGAGTATGGTTCTCATTCAATTCATATAGCTTTACTAAACAGGGTGGAGTCTAAAGCTTTTCGTCTCATCAACTCTCCTCCTCTTAACTGTCTTGATTTGCATTTTTATCTCTTTTCTACTGCTATTTTCATGCTGACTGCTCTTCTGAACTTGTTAACTGCATGCCTCCCCCTCTCCTTGTGGCTTCACTGCACAAGACTTTCTACTTCTCATTCTTATTCTGTCCATCTTCCTAATGCAAGAGTTAACCAGTATCTTCACTCTTTCATCCCTTACACTGGTGAACTCTGGAACTCTCTTCCTTTGTCTGTTTTTCCACCTGCCTATGACTTGAACTCTTTCAAAAAAAGGAGTGTTAAGACACCTCTGACACTAAATTAAACCTCCAACCCGTCTTAATTTCTCCTACTGTACTCTTTACAGGGTCTGGTATCAAGCAGGATTTTTTTTCTTTTACCTATTTTTGTTTGGCCTTTTAATGTAAAAAAAGAAAAAGAAAAGAAGCTTAACTGTATGATGTATATAATGGATTATTTTCAAAGCTCAGAGTTAGATTTAATTGCACTGGTGAAGTGTTAGGAAAGTTGAGTATAGGGAAACCTATTACTACCTTATAGTGCATTATTTGGATGGGTTGCACATTCTATATGTAGCTTACATATGCTCCTGAAATTAATCTTAAAAATTGTGTTGCAGTGACTGGGCTCACTTAGAAAGGAGGTGCCATATGACTAGAGCCCAGTTTTGCAACCTGTCTTCAGAACCAGCTGGTGATTCATTAGCAGATGGGATGGAGTTTGGTGCTAAAGCTGGGTTACTTGGCAAGTGTGAGACTATGCCTAAGAATATTGGCGCATGGCTCTTCATTCTTATCATGACTTTCATCATCCTGCTGTTGGAGGGCAACAATGTTTATCGAGTAAGCTCTATATGTCAAATTTTGTGGTAGGATTATATGTTATATAATGAAGTTGGCAAATTTTAAAATATTTATTTACTTATTTGTCTGTTTGTTTGACATGAGTTCATATGTGTACTAAACATATTTGCACATAAGAGTGTCAGTTTATCTCCAAATGTGTGTAAATTTAGCCTGTGCATCTTTCTGCTAAATATTATCATGAGTTATCTCTTTATCCTACAATAGTTACAGTCTGTAATGGTAGTGTCAGGTGATGTATTTATAGTTTTTTTTAGCTTATATGTCTCCCCAGTGTTCCGGTTTACATAGCTGTGATTGAAGTTATGGAAAAGGGAAAACATGTAGATGGTATCAAATCATCTACATCTATAGAAAATAATCAGGCATTAGTAGATTTTGAATGCAAGTCTCCTTGATCAGCACATCCATAGCTTTAACTAGTTGACTGTCCAGAATACACCTTTTAAGTGGCAAGCTCCATTTATTTTCATTATTATTATATGTTGGCCTACTCCTGCAACAATTTAGATTATCACAAATGAATAGCCATGTACTAAACTCGCCTCTGCTAGTAGCTAGAGGCTAAAATAATCTTGAAATAGGTAGTTTCCCTCGACATGGTAACTCAGAGCTCAGAGACACTGTAGACTTTGGCAGAGATACTTTACTTACATTTGCGGGACGGGTTACCACGATATTTACCTGTTTTTTCTTGGTAAATAGTTTGATGAATCTGGCCTTAAAATGGTGTCAGATTTGGAAAACCTAACATATGAGGAAAGATTAAAAGAAATGCAAATTACAACAGTAAAAGAAAGACAAACCTTACAATATATAAATTGGTGAACAACATTGAGGAAACAGATACAAAAGATCTAATAATGAAAAGAAGAGAGGAGGCTAAATATTTGAGGGGAAGCAAGAAAAATTACAAAAAGTAACTTGCTTGAATAACAGAAAAAAAATACAGCTTTCCCCAGAGAAGTATAGATACTTGGAATGGACTGAAGGAATAAGTACAACTAAAAGAAAAACTGGGCAAATATAGATATGGATCCGAGTATAGATGAAGCCATGTATTTACCATGTACTACAATTAGGTAAATACAATGGACTTCCCATGGTTATGGCCTTCCCTAGTCAACTTAATTTACCGTCCAGACAGGACCACTATTCAACTGAGCTCAGAACCCTATATAACTATAACAAAGGCCTGTTTTAAAGAGAAAGAATCTGGAAGTGTTGATTGTTTACAATTTTTTTTTGGTGATGCACTTCTCATGTGCAGAAAAAAGCAAGTCATACAAGAAAAGTGTAAATATGAAAATGTCTTTTGATGCCATTTTTAAGTTATCGAAGGTGTTAATGTGGAGATAAAAGAGGAAGGTAAGGAAGGGCATTAGTGACACTGAAAGCTTTCATCAACACTCCTCCAGCCTCTTAGACACACCCTTAGAAACATTTGTTATTAAAAACTTTGAATCCTATTTATGATTAATTTTCATCTAATGAGAATTATGTAATTATTATGATAGCTCTGTTACAAGTATTACAAGATTATGCTAATATACGATATATAGGAGCTAAGTTTAAACTATAGTGGATGTAGCTCAGACTAAGTATTGGTTTGTTCTTACAGGTGAAGCAGGAATATCTCAGTATGGATAACTCCTTAAGAATTGTGGAAGTCATCTTAACCATCATACTGCTGCTGCCGCTCGGAGGATGTGAAATGCATCACCAAGTGATACATGTAAGTGTGAAATCCATCTCTTGTTACTGGATGGATGTAGCATCTGTACAGTAGAAATATAGTTTGTATTATGGAATCTGAGTCATAATGATGTCAGTATTGACCCTTGAGGGACTCCACTTATTACTTGGCACCATTCTCACTTTGGATCCTATATTACTGTTCTCATATTTAGATCTCTTAGATAATGTTCCAACCACTCAGGAGTCCATTTTTCAATACCCATGCTATATGTTCTAATTTCCAGACCAACCTCTTGTAGTACTTTGTCAGAGTTTGGTCTTGATAGACAAAATCAACGAAAACAGCTCTCATGTATCAAATCAATTGCTCAAGTAGAAACTATACTGAACCTTCTCCCAGCCCAAAATATTCATGCCTGCTCTGGTGTTGGAATTTAGAGCTATCAGTAAAAACAGGAGTGTAACTGGCACTTTGGCAATTGGTGTTCAAGAAAAAAGGATCGTAAGATGTAAGTTGGTGTATCAGACTTGGAAGAAGATAGATAGAGTAAGCAGCGGAAGTCATTTCAATGAGAGTGAAAACCACAGACGTTCCAATGGAGAATGAACATCATTGCATCATGAAAGAACACGAATGAGTTGTGGTAATAGTAGGACTACAAGAACTGGAATCATGAGAGGTGGAGGGATTAGAAGTAGGAGGTATGGAAGTAAGGACAATGTCTGGGCAGAAGGGATCTTGGGGGAAGGATAAATCATATAACCGGTTCATGAGAGAATCCAGGAGGTTAAGGATAATCAAGAAGAAATTTTTTGGTAGATGTAGCTGAAGAAGTGGGAAGGAAAGAGAAAAAAGTGTGGGGAGGAAGGCAAGGAATCAGAGGAAGATGGGAGAGATGTAGGAGTTGGGGGAGGAAGTAGAGGAGTGCAGGGAAAGTCATGGGGTGGGGGATAAACTGCTGCAACACAGGGTGTTATCTGAAGTTGAATGTGATGAGGTACAGGATGAAAAAGGGAGTCAGAACTATAAAAAATTTTGTAATAAAGGCTTCAAATTTTGAGATGATCTCTAAAGGAGGAGAGTGAGTGAGAGTTAATGGTAATAAAGTAAGCGCCAGACATCAGAGGTCATATGGCACTATGTTAAAAGGCTGATGGCAAAGAGATAACAGCAAGGTAGAATATGGGGACAGAAAGAATGGTTAGTTATAGTGAAAGTGTCAAGAAAAAGTGATCATAAGATGTAAGTTAGTGTATCAGACTTGAAAGAACATAGATAAAAAGTAGGCAGCAGAGGTCATTTCTATGGGAGCAGAAATTTTTATTTTAAAGAAAATTAATGAGTTGTCATAATGGTAGGGATGGGAGTACTGGGATCATTAGAGACCTCGGGAGGATCAGAAGTAAGAGGTATGGAAGTAGGGGCAGTATGTGGGCAGGAGGATTGTTGGAGAGAGGATTCATTTAACAGGGATTCATGAAAGAATACAGGAAGTAAAGGATAGTCAACAAGAGATTTTCTGGTAGATGTAACTGTGAGGGTGGGAGGGAAAAGGATAAGCGGAAGAGGGGGGATGTGAGGATAGGGGTGTTGGGGGAAGGTCACGGGGCAGGGCATGAATTTCTGTTGGAACACAAAAAGTTATGGGAAAAGTTATGGGAATTTGAATGTGATAAGGTAGAATATGGGGAAGGAAGTGAGGCATCAATGAAAGGTTTTGCAGTAAAGGATTCAATATCAGAAATGGTTTCACTAGGGGAAAGAGGAGAGAAGACAGTGGAAGTAAAAGTTTTCATGGTAGAAGACTGTAGGGAAAAAAAATTAGTGATTAAGGATGAAGTAGGATCAGTAGACTGTTTTGGAGGGAAGCACAGGAGTGATACTTGCTCTTTTGTGTACAAATACAACGTGGGAGGGGAGCAAAGTTTGAAGTTGAAGGAGTAGAGGTTGGGGTGTCAGGGTGTAGTAAAGAAAAATTATTAGTCACTGACACTGAAGGAACTACAGGACTGGTGATAGAAGTGGAAGATGAAGAAGCAAGAGATGGGGATGAAGAGAGTGTAATAGCAGTGGAAGAGATAATTGTGCTACATGGAACAAGATGAGTGGAAAAAAAGAAGTATGAGTGGAGGAAGGAGGATGGGATGTAATAGAGGGAAAGGTAGTGCTAGATATGGTCCAAGGAGTGTTAGTGGAGATGCGCTGAGAGAGAAAGGAATCTGTTGGAAGCCACTGAGACGGGCTTCTTTGAGTGTTAGGCCATGTTTGAAGTAGAGGGCAGCAACCTCCAATTCAAACTTGTAGATGGGACAGCCTCGGAAGAAGACATTTTGTTGTTGAGTGCAGTTTGCACAGATGCATTTTGTTGAGGGACAGTTTGTATGGCATTGTCAGTTAAGGCATAGAGAGGGCAATGTGTGATGGATGTCTGAATCTGCAGCAGTTTTAGCACTGATGGGGTTAGGAATGTGAAGTTTAACCTTACAGAAGGCTCCATGTATGTATACACTGTCTGGAAGATGTTGTCCTTTGCATATAATTTTTGCAATTTTTGCTGGGTAATTGCGACGTCCATGAGGATTAACAGTAAAGCAGGACACATGAGCAATGTCATGCTCATCTGCAATCAGCTCAAAGAGGTCTAAAAAACAATTGTGCCAACTAACAACCACTGGGCGTCAGTTTCATGGAATATGAGAACAATACCAGTACGAGTGTTCATTTGGGTATTGGGATAATGGGAATGGTTTCCCATCAATGTACAAAGGAGTACAAAGGAAGAAAAGACAGCAACAGTCCTACTGGATCTAACGAGGCTGTCTGTTTAGCTACACTACTGCTATATTATCTACTCGATAGACAAAAGGACAGCAAAGTGGAAGGTTCCTCCCCACCCACCCCTCCCTCCAGCCGAAGCTGGCTGGAAGAGGAAGTGATACCATGTAGTATGGAAAATACTTGTCTGAATATATGTCTTTGAGGGTAAGCATAGCTTCAGCTTGGGATTCTGTGTCAACAATGACTAGGCGAGATCTGTCAGGTCATGTGAGGAAGGTTACCCTTCCCACCAGCATTTGGATGCTTTTTTGAAATTGGAAAGTGTTTTCTAAGTATGGATCAAGAGCAGAAATATTGAAGTTTTTGTTCCATCGGTGAGGACCAAAGAGGCTGGATAAAGGAAGGTGATAAGTGGTAATGGATGGGCATGCGCAAGGATGAGAGGAGGAGGGGACAGTCTGGGTTATAGAAAAGGGAGAAGTAAGAGTAGAGGGTTAGTGAATTTTGGGGATATATATGGTTCTTAGGTGGTTATAATAGTGGAAGGTGGGGTTGGTGTTGGTGATAGATAAGCAGGTACAAGAGGAGATGGAAGGCATGAGGGAGTTAACAGGGAAGTCTGGGGGATGAATTTTTTGAAGTGCACTCCCCAATGCACCTGTTAATATTGAATTTTTTTAACTGGCCATGGTGAGCCGAAAGTAATTGGGGATATAACTGGTCAACTCCCCATAACAACCCTGGGAAGTAAGGGCAATGAAAGTTGGAAGGTATACTGTGCCCATGGCACCCTCAGGCCATTCATGACTTAACTTGTAGCTAGCCTTTTATCCTCTCAGCACTTTAGGAAAAGAAGGCGATTGTCGGATGTAAAGAAGACAGATGAAACAAGGGAAAATAAAGCTAGAAAAAAGAAAAAGGTCAAGCAAAAGTTGGTTTGACCAGAGAATATAGTCCAAGAATATAAAGGAGGCTAAAAGGTCTCCATCACAGACAGGATTGGACCACAATCTCTGGTCCTGAAGCCACCGGCAATGGGCTTGGAAACAGAGGGGCTCACCTCTTGTCTCAACCTGTACTTACCTTCATCTATTTACAAATTTTGTTCATTTTGACTCCACCTTTAGTAAATACAGGTTGACTATCACTAATCCGGCAATCAATATTTCGGTTCCATCAGTTTTCCGGCATGAATTTTGGAATGCAGTTTCAAATTTTCCAAGTTGGCACGCCACTGTTTTCGGGAGGCTCCATTAATGTTTTGATGGCACTGTACCCAGAATCAGTTGTATGCTCACGCTTCCAACAGCAAACAGGCATTCCTTCTCATTTATTTGATGTAATTATCAAAATCTGCTACTGTATAACCCCATCATGGATTTGCCAGTTTAGGGTTTTAAAAGGCAAACAGTTTATACTGGAACTTCTTGCTTATACTAATGATGTAACTAATCCTGCAGCCATGGAGCTTGCATCAAGGATAAATGAAGATGCTGTAATGGAATGGCTGTATGCTGATGTTAATGTGATTTCAATTCATCATTACACTGATTCTGAAATTGTACATATGGTTGTAAGTCCTGAGAAAAATGGCAGTGAAGAAGAAAGCAGTGATGAAAATGAGGAAGATGTGAGAGAACGAATCTATATTGATAAGTTAATTAAGAATTGTAATCATTTTATGTTACTATATATACAACATATATAAAGTCAGGAGACAAAACATCAATAATCCGGAAATTTCGAAAATCCGGCAGTCCTAAGGTCCCATGGTTGCTGGATTAATGATGGGTAACTTGTAAAGTGAAGTCAGTACAAGGTTTTAACTGTGAATTTGGAAAGGTCACAGAGAACAAAATCTTATGGACCTGCCTTGGTGACACATGAGTGCCCAGGTTGGAAGAACACTGCCTTTCTATTCCCTGCTTATCATAAAAGGTGACATGACAGCGAAGGGACTGGGGAGCTCCTCCTTTGTGTTATTTCCATGAGAAAAAGTTTCTCCTTCCAATATTCCTAAGTAGGTGAAAAATGGCTAGTTTTCCACACAATTTCAGGCTCCAGAATGGTGCATTGTGATGTAGGGTGTTGGGATGCGACCTGTCATTGTCTATGTATTGAAGACATTCCAAGAAAATACTATTTTTGTTTTAATAAATAACCAAAAGATAAATGAGAAAGCCTTGTCTGGCATATCATGTGCGGTGAGAGAGGCCTACACACATGTAGCGCCATGCCCCTGTGCCCTCCTAGACCTGAGGGGGATTGCTTGTGCCTTTCATGCCCTTCACTCCCATTCACCGCTTTAGGCACCTTTTTCAGAGTACTTTTCAAGCATTCAAGCATTTCAAGGTGCCAAGAAGGAAGCAGTGAGTTGAGGACATTTTTTGCAGAAATATTAATTTCTTATCGTCTTTGAGGAGGAGATAGCTCATCCTGGCAACAGGAATAGGGTGGCACTCCATAATAACCTTTTTGTATCTTACTGGTAAAATTTCTGAGCTCAATTTTTAGTAGGATTGAATGAGTGAGAGGGGACCATGATGCCTGAGTAACAATCTTCAAATTGCAATATTATGCAAAATATTAATTTGTAAATCACATCTAAAACTTTGAACACTTTTCACTTCAAATTAACTTTTTCAAAGTTAGAGCTTGAAAACTCAGAAACTATTGGACTTACAATAATGGTTGGGTTTCATTAGAAGGAGCACGTAATATAGCCTATAATAATCAGATAATTTCCCCTTCCAGTTTTGGTTTAAAAAATATAGATCTTGGAGTATAAAAACTATTGTCAAAACTGGATTTGCTAGGATCATCTTATAGGTAGAGGGACAACTTAGGACGTGAACAGATATGAAAAATATTTTCAATGAAATTAATCTACGTTTCACAAATATTGTTACGAGAACTTAACCAATATTGTATGTCTAATGTTCTTGGAGGAGCAGTTAAAAAAAAAAAAAAAAAAAATCAAAAGTGGGGACAAGACAATTCTCAAGTTTCATTCCAGTACTAATTGACTGATTTCCACTTTCAAGAGTCATTGTTTTCTGTCCCCTATTGTGGTTATGTTTTGGTTGAGTTAGCTCTATTAATAATGAAAATTACTTCTGAATTGGTCGTAAGCCCACCCAAACATTAGAACAAAGGTGAATGATAGTTGCATGGTTTTAGATGATACCATGGCTTGCAGCAGCAGTGTATCACTCTTAAGGATGTCAACAGGGTTCTTTTATAAATAAATTTATTGTCTATAAGAATATACATAAAGCAGAATAACGTGTCCTCACTCGACAGCAACACAACGCTGACTGAGGCTAAGGCTGTGTTATGGCACCAACCTGGTGTTTCCATGAATCTCCTGAAATGGATACAGTAATCATTAATTCATGAATTTGATGAACTTAATCAATAATTTATGATTTCACGTCACAATATTTAACTGACGTCACAGCGGCACCCAATGAGACGCTCTACTACCATTCCACCATCAGTTCTGATTCTACCTCCCCTCAGTCAACACGTCAGCTGCTTCGCTTCTCCCTGGTTGAAGTTTGCCTGTGAAGTTTTCTCCTATACAGTCCTAAGTTGACTGTGGGTGAAATATATCTGGATCTACGGATGCATTTACTGCCATATGTATTATTTACTATGCAGATTGGAGCTGTGGGTTGGTTCCTACCGCCCTAGCAGACAACATATGGTGTTTATCTGACTTCGTTTCTCCCTGGTTGAAGTTTGCCTGGGAAGCTTTCTCCTATACAGTCCTAAGTTGACTGTGGGTGAAATATATCTGGATCTATGGATGCTTTTACTGACGTATGTATTATTTACTATGCAGTTTGAAGCTGTGGGTTGGTTCCTACCGCCCTAGGAGACAACATATGGTGTTTATCTGACCCTCTCTGTCTCTCTGGTTGCGCAGTTTAACGTTGCCACCCAGGCGTGAGGCGTCCCTCTTCTACGTCCTCGAGTAGCAAGAAGCGTGGGAACTTGGAGAAGGACGACTTAGATAATTTTGCTAAAAGGAGTCGGTTTTTGGTAGATATATCCACACTCCCTCCTCTAGCTTGCGTTTTTCCGCCTTCATGTGTTAGGCCCTCACGTCAGCTGAGCGCTCTCCCGTGCCTGGAGAGAATGTTAGTAACTTGTTTATCTGTGTCCATTACTGCTGCATTATTACGGTGACACTGCTGCACCATTACGATGGCACTCTGCAACATCTTTATGGTGGCACTCCCAACACAGTGATGGGGCTCATTAACATGAAAATAATGGTAAATTTACAGTGTTACACCAGCCGAGCCCGACATTGTTCTTGTGTTGCTTGATTCAGACTTTCCAACTTCACTTTTTATCTAACTTAACCTAACCTATAAAAATTTAATCTAACGGTGAGGGTTAGGTCGGCCTCCGTGGTCAGTTGTTAACACAATAAAGACATACTTATTCTCTGAGTGTTACAACCTTGATGACATGACTGTTCATGATTCATATGCTCTTTGATAAAATCATATGTGAACGGTCCTGCAGAGCGCCATTGGCTAAGTGGGACCTGTTAAATAACGACAACAAGTAACAAGTAAGTAACAAATTACATCTGATGAACGAAGTCATTGTGACAGAAAAGCAATAGATGAGTGTGTTATATGTGCAAAACACACCCTTTAACGCCTAGGTGACCTTCATAATGAGACGGGTGTAACACTGTAATAACACCTAAGTAACTTGTGCTAGTGAAGGAAAGTGATGTGTTAGATACAATTTGTGTCCATACCTCTTCAAATTGTGCCTCCACGTCCTCTCGCCTTGTCTCGGGCGGATGATCAGACCCTGAACGATGCCTTATATCAGTTCCTCAAACAGTCAATAGTGGAGCTTTGAGATCACGGTTTTGTTTCCCATCATAAAGCCGGTTCAGGATGGACCTTAATGTTAATCTGCCTTATATTCTTTTCTTTTTTAAGATGGACACTCTGAAGGATGTGATTCCTTTATTCCTCCCTAACTGTTTTTTTGTTACAGTTGATTTCAAGGACGCCTATTATTCAGTTTATGTTAGGCCTGAGGATAGGAAGTGGCTTCAGTTTTGGTGGAAGGGCTGCGCTTTTAAATTTACTTGTCTCCCTCAGGGGTTAACTTCTGCTCCTCGCACCTTTACAAAGTTACTGAAACCTGTCCTCTCCCACCTTCGGTCCCTTGGAATGGTTGTGGCTTGTTATTTAGATGACTGTCTTTTTATTGCTTCATTGGTAGAGGCCTCGCGGGCCCAGGTGAGCTATGCCTTGCACTTCTTCATTCTCTGGATCTCACCATCAATGTGCGGAAGTCGGTCCTGGAGCCTACCCAGAAGGTTACATTCCTTAATGTGGTTCTTGACTCTGTTTCCTTGACTTTGCCCTCCTGTAGGAGGGAGCACATCAGGGAAAAAGGTTTGCTCCTCCTCAACAGAGATATCACCTTACAAGACTTGTCCTCTTTTATTGGTTTAGCGGTGGCTTCTGAGCCTGCTGTAGAGTTAGCTCCTCTCTGTTACAGGTACCTGGAGATTATTCGTATCAGGGATCTCTCTCGGTCCTATGGCAATTATAATTCCTGCGTTGTTTGAGATGCTCGCTCTTCTTCTCCAACATATTAGCTGTTTACAGATGCCTGCCTGACTGGCTGGGGTGCTTCGATGGGGGACTTTACAACTGGAGGTCACTGGGCCCACAAGGAGCTGGATCATTTAAACTCTTTGGAGTTAAGGGCCATTCTGTTGGGCTTGCAGTCACTTTGTCGGGATAAGAATGGCTCATATTAGGCTTCGCTCTGACAACACCACTGCGGTTGCATGGATTGATCATTGTGGTAGCACACGACCTACACTTCATGCTTTTACAGAACAGTTTTTTGAGTGGGCTGCTTCTAGGGATATTATTTTGTTGGCACAGCATGTACAGGGTTTATACAATGTGACAGCAGACACAGAGTCTAGAGTCAGTAGGATGGATGGTGAGAGGATGTTATAGCCGTGTATTTTCAGGATGGTTTGTCAGCGTTTTTATACTCCTGATATCAATCTTTTTGCTACACAGATAAATGCTCAGTTACCTGACTATGTTTCTTGGAGGCCAGACCCATCTGCTATGTGCATTAATGCCTTTACCTTGGATTGGGGTGGGAAGAGTTTATATGCTTTCCACCTTTCAGTGTGATATCCAGGGCTCTCCGGAAACTGCAGGACTACGGGGCGACGGCGCTGATGATTTTCCCACTGTGGCTAACTCAGGTGTAGTTTCCAGCGGCCCTTCAAATATTGGCAGCCGATCCAGTCTTGCTTCCACGCTGTCCTCTGCTTTTACCGCAACAGCTAACTCTTGCACACCCTCGGGCTCGGGGGTTGGTCTTGACAGCGATGGTGCTCTCCGGGCAGCGTTCACACGTCGAGGCCTTTCGACAGAGGTTGCCCAGTTTATCCTTCGGTCCTGGAGATCTAGCACGAAGGCTCAATATGGGCCGCGTATCAACAATTGGCTGTCATTTTGCCTCGGCAGGGAAGTGGATCCGTTTCTACCACCTGTGTATGTCCTTCTAGACTATCTTTTGTCAGAATTTAAACGGGGGACAGGCCGTGGGCTCTATGAACACTATCTGGTCTGGCATCTCTGCAGTTGCTACTTTTGATGGACGTCCTGCGGGACAACATCCTTTAGTTTTCCGTTTCATGACTTGGGATCCTCAGCTAGTTCTAGATTAATATCTGCAGTCTGGGTCCCACAGAGGATTTGTCCTTTCCTCAGTTATCCATAAAATTGCTCATTTTTATGTTCTTGTTGACTGGCCAACGTGGCCAGACCTTGCATTTGCTGGACACAAGAAATTTGTTTGTCTCTGAGACTCGGGTTGTTTTTGGAATTGGCGATCTGGTGAAAACTTCCCGTCCTGGGGTCCTTCTGTCAAGGGTGGTCTTTGAGGCTTACCCGTATGACAACTGCTTATGCATTGTGCACACCATTGAGCATTATCTTGATAGGACAACGACCTTCCGAGGAGCGCTTACAGGGTTTTTCTTGACGACACGACCTCCAGTACGGTTGGCCTCTCGTGATACTTTGCGTCGTTAGGTGAGAGATGTAATGGGGGCTGCTGGCATTGATCTTACTATATTTTCTCCCCATTCGACTAGATCTGCATCGTCCAGCAAGGCGGCCCTGGTTTTGCCGTTATCCACGAGTGTCTCCACCATTGGTTGGGCCAGGGAGTCGACCTTTACGCAACACTACCAGAAGCCCATCGCTCAGCATGGACAATTTGTGAGGGCAATTTTGTCATATAATGTTTGGCCTTTTCCTCTGCTCAGGGTTTAATGTGACGGTTCTTTGAGCCCATTTTAGGTATGGGTGATGGGTGATTTTTCTTTCCATGTTCCTGTGGGACTGTGTTTCACTATTTTTTTTTGATAATTGTTAATGTTTTCTATCTTCTGAATTACAGTGTTGTGCTTTACTTTGTTCCTATGGATTTTCTTTTTCACGGCCCCATACTGACCCTTTTTCTGAAATTTGTGTGATTTGGTAGGTTTTAGGAACCTCTCTAAAGCTCTCATTGGGTACCGCTGTGACGTCAGTTAAATATTGTGACGTGAAATTGTAATATTAAACGAGTACTTACCAAGTATGAAGTTTGATTGCAATTTCACGAACATTTAACGACGTCACAGTGGTGCACAATGCCCTCCCTCCCTGCCCTATCTATTCACGGAGCTCACTTTGGGGCATGGGCTCTCAGCGGTAGTTGGTGGCTGCTTCCTAAAACCTACTCTCTAAATGGACTGATGGTGGAATGGTAGTAGAGCGTCTCATTGTGCACCACTGTGACGTCGTTAAATGTTCGTGAAATTACGATCAAACTTCATACTTGGTAAGTACTCGTTTAATCTTACAAATTTTATTAATTTAATACCTGTGACCGTATTTTTTGACTTGTAAGACGCAATGTTTTTTATATTTTTCTAAGAAAATTCTAATATACTAGGGAGGCCCCTGTGAGCCTATAATCTGTTTCTTAATGGTTTTGATATCCTGTGACAAAAACCGACTAGCTCCCTATTTCCTTTTTCTTGTTAATCAGTTTCCTGTTGGTCACCATCCTGTGTTAGCTAGCTCCTTCACCTTCCTGTTGGTCATGACATACCCCAGGTGGGAAAAGGAAAGTAAGACGGACATGTACCATTTCCTATTTCCTGTTGGTCATTTTCTTGTGTCAGCCACCTCCTTGTTTCCATCTTCCTGTAGGTCACAACATAACCCCAAGTGGGAAAGGAAGCAAGGCGAAAGGCAAAGTTTGCTTAGGGAGACAGGTACCGTGTCCTATTTCCTGTCAGCCATGACATAGTGTTATAGCAGCATGTGGGTGATCTTTGGCCACTCGTCAGTTATTCCATAGAAAAGTGATCAGCCTGTCAAGGGACTTGAACTCAGGACTCTGAGCTAGTATGCCCTGTACACTAGCCACTTGTCCACTGCCTACTTTATATATATGTTCTTTCAAGTCTTCATCCTACAATCGCTTTGTCTTGAACACTTTTCTACTCATTCATTATAACTGAACATTCTTTATGTAATTGGACCCATGTGTATCAGCTTAGTCAGACCTCATTTTGAATATGCAATTTTAGTCATCTCACCATACTAAGGACATAACAAAATTAGAAGCTGCCAGAGCAAGGCCTTACGTAACAAATTTTATGAAGAGAGACTGGCATGACTTGACCTGTTCTTGCTTGAGAAATGACACCTCTGAGGAAAACTTATAGAATGTTTCAAAATACTTTAAACATTTCAAGGCTACAGAAAGATGTGGGGGAGGCATGAGTAAGCTCAGTAGGGAATTAATCATTAATTAATTAATCAATCAACAAAAGAAGTAGCAGCCTAGCAGAATGTGAAAGTAGCACAGTTCATGAAAAGCTGGTAAGATCAATAGCCTTGATTCTTAACGTTTCTTTTTTTACAAGCACACTATGGTAGGAGCTTCCCTTATCACAAGTAGGTGTCCTCCATATTTGTTAATATGTATTACATTCAATGGAATTCATCTTTTGGAAATTATTATAATTAGAAGAATGATTTATCTTTCAATTGATGTTATTCAAATTCAATACAACAGTAGTTTTGTACACCCATTTTAATTTATTCTATTTCATGTTACAGAAGGAGCAGTGGCAGTGTGGCATCATTGCACTCCTTATGGCATGGCTATTACTCATCAGCAAGCTCAACCAGCTCCCAGTATTCTCAGTGTTTGTGCCCATCACATCGAATTTCATCAAAAGTTTTATCAAAGTTGTCTCCTATATTCTGTTACTCTTAGGTCTATTTGCATTTATCTTCCACTTGCTGTTGGCTGATCAGAGTGCCTTCTTAACTATGCCACAGGCCATGGTGAAAACTATTGTTTGGCTGCTCGGAGACTTGGGTTATGATGATACCTTCCTCAACCCAGATCATCCCCTTGTCTACCCAGCTACAGCAAATTTTCTCTTTGTTGTGTTTGTCACAACTATCAGTGGTTTCATTGTGAATCTCTTTGTAACTCAACCCTCAGAAAAACTTGAGGACTTCAGAAAGCGCACAGCCTTTCACAATGCAGCATCACAGAGTAGACTGATGCTCCAGCTAGATGTGTGTTTCCCTTACTTCCGGAAGCAGAGAACGAGGATCACTGTTACCAACAATGAGAATGAGAAGAATCATTCCAACATATTGTCAAAAATACTTTTAAAGTTTGACACTGCAGAGGAAGAGGCAAAGCTAGAAGATCCTCTCTTAAAAAAGCTTGAGGAACAGAACTGCCAAATTTCTCATTTGTTGAGACTCCACACAGAGCATAAAGAAGAGATGAGAGACCTCAAAAACCAACTCCATTATGTTATCAGGAATATGTCAGGTCAACGGCCATCTGAGAAAACTTGATTAGTTCATCAATTAATTCTTGATTATCTGACAACAATTTCATACCAGGATATTTTCCCTACTTTTAAGCATAAAATTATCCACAGGTACATGAGTACACACACATGTACACGAGAAGGAATAACAGAGGAATATGATTGATAACAAAGTATTGGATGAGAAATTGTGAAAGGATGTATTGGATGCTAAGGCAGTGAGAGGATTCTTCTGATCAATAACGCGTATGGCATCAGTTCTGGTGCACATCACGCATAAAGGGATGTATGAAGGGTCGGAGTACTATGTAGTAAAGATGAGTGTATGTAATCATTATAGAGCTGCGGTTCCCAACCTTTTTAGCACTGCGCCCCCTTTTGGTTATGACTGTGTTACCAACGCCCCCCTATCCTCTCTGGTGTCAAAATATAAGATTTTTATCCATATTCCTCGGGTGATTTATTTGATTGAGCAAAAGTACTGATAAAACTATGCTAATACAGGATAAATAACAAAACCAAAACTTGTATATTGAATTATTATTTTTTTCTTCCTCTGCAATAAGACAGAACATTTGATTCACAAAAATTTGTTATTTTTAGCTATACAGTATATTAAACCACCCAGTTGACAATTAGCAAAAAAGATTATACTACTCAACTGGCATACAAAAACAATAGTAGTGATTCAGTGGGAGGGTTGGTATTGTTTCTTCTCAGTAGGTATTTTCATTCTTGGAGCAGTTTTAGCCAGAGCACACATCAGATCATTTTCGACATCAAGCTTATTTCTGCTTTTAGTTTTCACAGCAACGAGTGCTGAAAACCCAGCCTCACAAAGATATGTGGAAGGAAAAGGTACAATTACTGAAAGAGCGTGGTGAGCAAGCTTAGGGTGAATTGTTAAATAATTTATCCAAAATTTATCCAAGGGTTGAGTTTTATAGTCATCTTCGGCAAGTTTACTGAATTTCATATCTAGGAACTCCTCTTGCAAAAGATCTGGCACATCGTCCTCATTGGAGATGAAAGGATTGCGGATAAAGTTCCATTCGTTGGTTTTCTCTTCAATATCTGGGTAATACCGGTTGAACTCCTCCACCAATGATGATATGTGGTCGATAATGTTAGTTCGAAGCTCTTCAGCTATTTTATCATCTTGAAGTTTTTCGTCCAGTTGTTGAAAGGATGCTAAGTTTCCATTTTGTACTCTACGCTTCCACAACTGTAGTTTGGCAATAAAGGCTTGAATTATGTCATAACTGGTCATGATATTCTGACTTCCACCTTGAAGTTTCCGGTTGACAGAGTTCAGTGCTTCAAAAATATCCACAAGGTAAGCAAGTGTAGTCTGGAAGCTGTCTGAACAGAAGATATTCATGAAATCATATTTCTCCTGAATTTCAAGGAACAGCTTCACTTCATTCCGTAGCTCATACACATGAGCCAGCATGTTTCCTTTTGACAGCCACTGGACATTGGTGTGGAAAAGCAAGTTCTGATGATCTGTTCCCATGTCGTGGCAAAGCTGTGCAAACAAGCGGGTGTTCAACGCACTAGCCTTAATATAATTTACCATTTTGATAATGGTAGTTAGAGTGTCCTGGAGAGTCTGTGGAAGAGTTTTTGCAGCCAGTGCCTCACGGTGAATAACACAGTGGGTTCCAACTATATGAGGGTTCTTCTGCTTCACCTTGGTAATGAATCCAGAACGGAAACCTAGCATAGCTGGTGCCCCGTCAGTGCAAACTCCAACTACCTTATCCCAGGATAGGTTATTTTTGTCAAAATAACTAGACACAGTACTCAGAACGTCATCAGCAGTCGTAGTTGTTTCTAAAGGCCTGCAAAACAAGATTTCTTCTTCAACCGCATTATCTGATATGTAACGAGCATATACCAACAGTTGAGAACAGTGCGCCACATCTGTTGTCTCGTCACACTGAATAGCAAATATTGGAGATATACGAATCTTTTCAGCGACTTGCTCTCGTATATCTTGAGCCATCTCGTCAATTCGATTTTTAATTGTATTATCAGAGAGAGCAATTCTAGAAATCTTGTTGCTACTGTCCTTGCCTAGAACTAGTTCTACACCACGCACCATGCATGGTTTCACAAGAGTTTCTCCAATGACATGAGGTTTCTTTTCCTTAGCGATTATGAGTGCCAATTCATAAGATGCCATCACTATATTTGCTGACTCTTGATTGAACAAACCACTACCATCCAGTCTCCCCTTCTGCAGAGCATTTCTCTTTGCACAGAAGTAGTCTTTGTGTTTGTTGATTAGCTCAGGATGATTTCCAGTTAAGTGTCTTTCAAGTCTGTTAGGACGCATAGCATCATTACTAAGAGTTTTGTAGCACACAACACATTGGGGTAATTCTTCACTTCCTCTCGTGATTGATGTAAATTCGTATTTTATGTAGTCCTCACTGTATTTCCGTTTTTTCGGCTGAGACATTCTTAATTCTATATCAAATCTTAAAGTAAAACAAATGTTATGGTTATAAAGTTGCGCACTGTGAGAAGTACACAATTATATTCATGTGCAAGTAATTTTATACAATTTTAAAGTTAATTTCCGGGACAATGTAACATTGTAACTGTGTTTGTAATAAATGTATACACTGTACATTGCATTGGTAAGTATGCAAGGTGAACCATAATTTACTATGTTATTTACTATGTTATAACATATTTGATAATAGGCTACAAATGATTAACACGGATATAAGCAATTAAGTAGAAAAGAATAAGCAATATGAAAACATAGTTATATAAATGCGATGCGCTCACCAAAATGACACGTCCAGTTGCTGTAACATCAGGAAAGGGACTAGCGAATCAACGGCTTTACTGCAGTACGGCGGGTGGTGGGAGGCAACGGAAAATCTAGCTTGGAGGGATTTGAAATTTTGAATGTGTGAGTCCCCCAATACCCCACATGAGCCCAGGGAATGCATACGGAGGGAATCTAACGAGAGGAAAGTCGACTGTGGCAACAAATTTATGAATCTGTTGTTGTAGGCTTCTAAACATTGCAAACCCTTCATCAATGTTTGTCAGCATTACATGTGGTTGCTCGAAACAATGGTTTTGTAGGTTGCGTGTTCATTATATTTACAATATAGGGCCAGATGAAGGGTATTACCGAGGTAAATAATAAACAGCGGGGTGGCGGCGGCGAGAAGTTGGCAAGGGTGGGTGGCGTGGTGTGTGGAGTGGCGTGGTGAGGCATGTCCTTTTAGCCCGGAAAGGGTGGCGGGCGATATATAAAAATAGTACGTATACGGCGAAGGTCATCTTCGTTTTCTTTGGTGAAGGTCATCGTTTTCTTTCACTTCAACTTCTAATGAGTGACTTCATAATAACCTGAGCGCAGGTGAGAAGTGAGACTACCTGGTACATATTTACCTTGGGTATTACAAGCTTATATAATATTTTGTTGAATCACTCCGCGCCCCCCCTGACATTCCCAAACGCCCCCCAGGTTGGGAACCCCTGTTATAGAGGGATAAGTTTGCTAAGTGTGCTAGGAAAAGTGTATGGGAGGGTCCTGACAGAGAGATTGATGGAAGTAACTGAAGAGAAGGGAGCAAAGGCAAAGGATGTGTAGATCAGATACTTGTAATTAAAATGATGGTAGAGGAGTATTTAGGGAAGGATAAAAAACTATATGCAGCCTTTATGGACCTAGAAAAAAGCATGTGATAAGAGTTGATAAGGAAGCTCCTTGGAATATTCTGAAAATGTATGATGTTGGAGGGCAGTTATTGGAAGAAATTTGGGCATTTTATAGGGATGCAAGTGCGTGTGTAAGATTAAATGGAGAGTTAAGTGAATTTTCCTATAGGATTGGGAGTGAGACAAGGATGTGTGGCGTCATCATGGCTGTTTAATATTTTTTATGGATATGAGATGAGATAAATGAAAGCTAAAGTGAGGAATGTATTTGCAAAACTAATAATTAATGGAAAGGGATGGTCAGTGGTGTCATGCTTGCTTACAGATATGTGTTATTTGCTGAGAGAGAAAGAACTTCAAAGAGGGATGGATGAATTTTATAGTGTATTTACGAGAACAAAGCTGAAGGTAAAGTGCTGGAAAAAGTAAGGTCTTTGAAAGAAGGGAAGTAGAGGTGGTTGATTTTCATACACCTTATAGGGTGAATGTACCAACAGTAGGAAGGTGTGAGGTAGTTGTAGGAGAGAAAATAGAGGAAGTGCTAGAATTTAAGTATTTAGAAACAGTGCTAGAATTTAAGTATTTAGGAAAAGTGCTGTGCATGCATGGGAGAGATTGAACTAGAAATAAGATAGAGGACTGACTTATAGATCAGAGACTTGGACATGGATTAAGACACAGCAGTCAAGAGTACATGCTACGAAAATGAGTTATCTGAGAGGAGCATGAGGTTTGACAAGATGGAAGAGTGAGAGCAATGAAAGCGTGTATGAAATATATGGCATGGAACCTTGTGCAAATGGAGTGAAGTGTGGTGTAGTGGAATAGGTCAAA
>JAXIVD010000235.1:47500-70000 GCA_036785275.1 Cancer borealis | reverse complement strand
TCCTTTGATCTTCAGGCACTTTTTGAGACGTTTTGGGACAGAATCTGCTAAGTTCCTTAAATGTTATGGGTTAATATTCTGCCACACTTGTTGCACTGCTTCGATCAGTTGTGGAATGGAGTGTGTGTCATGTTGCCTTAACTCACGTATAATGATTGCACACATATTTTCTATTGGGTTTAAATCTGGGGAATTTCCTGGCCAGTCTTCAATGTACTGAACTTGACAATCTTGTAACCACTGTTTCACAACATGGACTGTGTGGTGTGGTACACTGTCCTGCATAAAAATGTCAGTCTGACAAGCCTCAAAACATTCTGGCAGGTGGTCACACAAGAGTTCCAGGTAGGTGTTTTTATTGAAGTTCTCATTCCTTGGCAGCACAACTAAGTTCCCCTGACCATGATAACCAAAAGCACCCCAGACCATAACACTGTCAGGGTATTTTTGGGTCTTCCTTATGTAGCGAGGGTCCAGCGGGTCACTGTCACTGTGTCGGTACACATTACCACCTCTGTTCCCGGCCACAGAAAACATTGCTTCATCACTCCATAGGACTTGCCTCCACTTGGTTTCATCCCACTGACAATATTTTCGGCAAAAAAATCCTATTTTTGACTTGGTGACAAGTTAGAAGAGGTTGGCGGCGGGGTTGGCGGCTGCGATAACCTAATCTGTCATGTAAGATACACTGCACTGTTCTCCTAGAGACATGAGCCAGTAATTGTGGGTTATTTCTTTTTATTTCTCGTGCTGAAATACGTGGGTTTGCCTCCACTTGCTGCCGGATAAGGTTTAGAGTTCGTTGAGTGGTAATTTTTGGTCTACCAGATCGTTGTTCATGTTCTGGTACTTCCTTCGCACCACCATCCATTTTTGAAGTTTGCTCTGCTAATCCAACAATTTTTGAGATATCCTTTACTGACTGTCCTGACTTGAAGAGTGACACAATGCTTGCCAGCTGCTCTTTGGTAGAGTGCTTGGGATTCTCCATATTGTATGAAGAAGAGAAAAACTATAGAGAATGAACCGTGTTGAGGAGACAACACTCGCAAGCACTTTGCAAAAACCGGCAGACTGTATGCACTAACGTGATCCCCGGGGCGGTTACAAAGGAGAGCGGTGCACTAATACTGCCAGATGTTCGATGACACCCCATCCTGTCTTGAGGAGACACAGCACACAGACTGTGTCAGTTAAAGCACTGCACCACGGATTACTTGTGAGACAAGCTATTTGAACTCATCCCTCAGCCATCACAATTGTAAGAGAGCAGTTATATTTATCGTGCAGCACTCATTTGGCTAAAAAAATATGCAACTTAATGAGCCATGTCCGATCTATCAATAATTCCATAACATTGTGTGTGTCGATCACATCATCTAATGTCCCCAGCCACTGACTCTCACCAGATGCTGAGTGATGCATTATGGAACTTTACGTTCACCAGAGACAAAGGGGCGTAAGCCAAATTCTGTTGGAAAATGTCTCGGAGTTACTGAGAATCAAATGAAAGCCTCTTTACTTTTCATACCATTCATAACACTAATTATACCAAGTTTACTAATGTGAAAGGAATGTTTACTTTTATTGACGCTTGTTGCGTCAGGAGCCACAAATTTAATGTGGGCACTGTAATTGCTGAGGGGCATTGCCATAAATCCCGTCAGAGTATGCTGCTTCTGGGATGCTTGTCGGGACCGCGGCACCATGATGACATTGATGTCTTGCATCAGACGCTGGTGGAGTGCATGGTGTGTGCAGGTCAGACAGTGTTTGGTACGTGCGGTAGGAGATGGAGACAGATCCCAGGCTGGAATGAGTTTGTGCGTAAGGCACATAGCGAGGCAAGGGAGGCCTTACTAGCAGGTGGTGGTCCACGCTGGGGTTCACTAGCTGAAAAGATGAAGAGCACCAGGACCAGGTTCAAGCTCTGTCTCAGGTGGTGCAAGTCACATGAACAGCAGCTCGAGGCCCAGTTTCTGGCAGCCAAGCTGACTTCTGGAGACTTTTGATTTTTGGTGTGGAGTGCACGTCATGAGCCCGGGCTCACATACTCTTCCCCTATGTGTGGATCAGACGGTGGGGGAGGTTGATGTTGCCACTATGTGGGGGGATCATTACAAGGGCATTCTCAATTGTGTGAGTGATTATGTGGGTGAGAATGCTCTTGGTGAGATGAGTAATGTGATGCTGCAGGGCTTCCCCAGTGTGGACCACGGTGAGTTGAGGGGATACTGCGGGGCCTTTCCAACAGTGAGGCACTGGGTGTGGATGGGCTCCCTTCAGGGAGCCCATCCAAGAGCCCATCCCAAGAGCCCTCAAGGGGACCACTCACCTGAGATGACTGCAATCTTTTGAGAGCCATGTTCCTCCTTGGCAATCCTTTCAGCTTCCTCCATGAGCAGTGTACCAAAGCCTTGGTGCTGGAATTTTGTAGGGTCTCGAGCATTGACGGGGACCACAGATCCATACACATGCAACTCCCTCACCACTGACACACCACCCACCAACTCTGGCCTTGTTTGGACAAGAACATTAAAAAGTTAACATGTATCTATTGTACAGGCATTGCAATAAAATCTTAATCATACAATTATTGGTGTCCCAATCATTATGGAATGTGAATGATTTCACAATGAAGTTTTGAGGAGATAACCCTATTCTAGGGAAACAACATACTGCTAGATAGATAGATTAATATATATTTGCAAATTTGATGCATAAAATGCTACAAATGCAATAATATACAGTATTTTGCTGAGTTTTATGACATTCTAGAAACGTAACTCATGGTCATAGGAAAGTTTCTCACCTAATATAATGTAAGTCTTTGAGAACACTACCCTAATTTACAAATTTTAATGATATAAAATGTTTTCAAAGACAAAGTAATGATTCAATGTGTAACGAGATCATTTTATAACAGTTCAGTGGACGAGGAATTAAGGAAAATAAACAAATTATAACTGAAATGACAAAGTCACTGACCTGAAAGTGTGTTCGGAACACTTTCTGAGGCGCAGCAGTCCTATCAGGATGTCCTGCTGAGGATCCTCGTAAGATAAGAAGGTTTCCCAGCCTCCATTAGCTGTGTAGTCACGCCGGATGAACTCCACCTGTAATGACATAACTTTTCTTTATCTGGAACAAAATCCTTTTTTGGATGTAAACATTTCCTCTCATTATATGCATTTAAATACTACTTACTGGCTCATCACTTCGTTTTATTAACAAACATCATCATAGTCAAAACACATAAAAATATATGAATCCTTAGTCTCCACACATAATAAGCATCCTAGCTGCCACACACTCTTGCTCTGTACAGGCATTTTTTAGAAAATCACATATGAATTACTTGACAGCCTTCTCCACCCCTTTGAAGCTCACACACAAATGGGTATTATGCCTAAGGGTGCGTACATAAAGAAAGCAGGTTTACCTATGCGAGCTACCAGTGCCTACCCCTGCCAACAATTAAACCAAATATAGGCGTGCATAAAAGAAGTGGGCTTGAGCAGGTTGGAGCAGGCAGCTCACTCTAACCTTCTTTCCTGAGTCCTCTGACCATTCTTGTCTGGGCAAATGTGTTCAAGAGCCTGCTACCTCATGTTAAAAGATTTCTGCTGCAAATAAGCAAGATAAACTAAGTTCAGCTCCTTTAGTCGTAAGACTTGTTTCGCAATCTAGGGATCATTGTAGTAACTTTTCTTTGTATTCTTTCCAGCTTATCAATATCTCTTTCATAGTTTGGTGACCAGAACTGAATGCAATATTCTAGATGAGTGTAAGGATAAGTTTTTCACATTTGTACTCAAAAGTTCTTCCAATAAAGCCGACTACCTCGTTACAGTGGCAACCTCTAATTCCGAATGCCTCTTTCTCAAATTTTTCTAATTCCAAATAAAAAATTCAAGAAAATTTTATCCCTACTTCGTATTTATTTCTAAATACGAACCTCACAACTTTTATTTATTTTCTTTTTTTTTTAATATACCTTAAAAGGTTAAGGGCAAACAAAAATACATTAAAAAAAATCCCGCTTGTCGCCAGGGCATGTAGTACGGTATGGTACGATATGTTTTTCCGTAATTCGTACCACAGATTTTTACCGTACCGTAATTTCGTACAGTACCTGGAAAATCCTTTCATACCGTACTAGTATGATAAATTACTGTACCGTAATTTCGTACTGTTTCCGTACCTTTTTTTTTTACGTTGCTATTTATAGGTTCACTACTGCTTCTGTAGTACAGTAGCATACTGCAGCGGCAGCCTCACAGGCCGCAGCCCTCACTGTCCTCAGTGTTCTGACCTGAACTGATGAGGATGGAGGCTGCCTGTCACGTAGAGCTCTGTTCATAACTGAGCAGTGAGCACTGAGGGTGAAGGGAGGGGTGAAAATGTGTTGTCACGTGTCAGGGGTGACTGGGTCAAGGGTAGGTGGTATCAAGGTCAAGGTTGTCGTGGTTGAAGGTAAATTTCCCACCTTATTGGAAGGAAAGATAGGCCTTAAGTGCGATAGGCAGAGATGGGCAGATGTGGACCCCGCTGGGACATGGCTGGAATTAACACCTCAGTGAGATGACCTCAAGTCACCTGACTCACCTATGCTAATCCTTTATGCCCACACACCTGATTGACTTGGGCGGTGGTCTGTGTGGGCGGCTGGGTGCTGGGGGTCTGGTTAGCCTCTGTATTCACTCAACTGGGTACGGAAATGGTACGATTAAGTACGAAAAAAATATCGTACTTTTGTACCGTACCGAACTTGAAGGAAAATATCATACTGTAATATTGAACAGTACTTACATCCCCGAAAAAACCGTACCTTACCGTAATATCGTACTGAACCGTACCATGCTTGTTGCCAGACCCTGTGAAGAGGACAGTAGGAGAAATAGAAGCAGGGGATGGAGGTCCAGTTTAACATTAGAGGTGTCTTGACACTCCTCTTTTGAAAGAGTTTAAGTCATAGACAGGTGGAAAAACAGACAAAGGAAGAGAGTTCCAGAGTTTACCAGTGTAGGGGATGAAAGAGTGAAAATACTGGTTAACTCTTGCATTAGGAAGATGGACAGAATAAGGATGAGAAGAAGTAGAAAGTCTTGTGCAGCGAGGCCACAGGATGGGGAGGAGGCATGCAATTAGCAAGTTCAGAAGAGCAGCCTGAGGTTGCTTATCTTACATCTATTAATTATATTAATTTGGACACTGCTATCTACATTTGAATACAATATTTAGTACATTTAATCCTCTTACTTTACCTTGAATCCTGTGTATTTGCAGTTAAAAGTGTCTTGATGATGGGGTTTTTGGGATCCAGGAACGGATTAATTTACTTTCCATTATCTCTTATGGGGAAAATAGTTTCCGATTCCGAATTTTTTCCAATTCGAACAGCCACCAGAACGGATTAAATTTGGAATTTGAGGTTCCATTGTAGCTTTTTTAACATCTGAGCAATGTTTACTTGATTAAAAGTTGTTACTAATAGTTACCCCGAAGACTTTTTTCATGGCTAACTTTGGAAAGTTCAAAGCCATTCATTGTATATTTTGTGTATTTATTATTGTTACCGATATGCAAAACTTTACATTCATCAACATTAAATTTTCTTTACCAGTTTTTTTACCAACTGACTAAGGTGTCGAGGTTAGATTGTAATTGTAGTTTATCAGCGGTTGTTGTTATTCTCTTTATGATTTTCGTATTGTCAGCAAATTTTGATGCCTTACAGGTGAGGCCTTCATCAATATCACTGACATAAATTGACAAAATAATGGGACCAAGTACTGAACCCTGTGGCACTCAGTTTGCCAGTTAGATATTTACCGTTTATCACCACGTGTTGTTTTCTCTTGGAAAGCCAGTCTTCAAGCCACTAGAGAATTTTCCCAGCTATGCCATGTAACTAATTTTGTTTAGTAATCGTTTATGCTTTTTGAAAGTCAAGATAAGTTATATCTACTGCTTTTGTCTATTCATAGATGTTGAATAAATTGTTATAAAAGCCAAGTAGAGTATTATAAATCATATTTTCTTCTAGTTTATCATGTATGATAGTTAGTTTTCATTAACCCTTTCCCTGCGAGCTAGTTTAAAATTGATCAACATCTCAGTGTGGAGCATTTAAAAAAAAAATAAATAAATAAAGAATCGAAAAAAAAGAAGTTCCTCAATGAATAAAAATTTGTTTCCTGAACACAAATATATAAATATGATTTATGTTTGCAAACACTATCAGATGCCACATATCAATTTCCACTTAATTTTTACGTGAAAGACCAAGCATGTGTCTAATTTCAAAATCACTTGTTTCTCTGTTTTGATGATTAGGTAGATTTATTAATTTTATGTTACAGTAATTCAATAGTTATTTGATGTAAAGTAAATGAGACACTAGCAATGTAAGTTTTCTTGATGTTGTCATCATCCCTTTAGATAAATAATAATCAAACCATATAGATTCTTAAGTGACAAGCTTTCAATAATAATAATTATTGAAAGCTTGTCACTTAAGAATCTATATGGTTTGATTATTATTTATATAAAGGGTGTTATAAAACAGATGGATAAAAGATAACATAAACTGACCTCATTGGGACGAACTTTGTGGTGGATTTCCTGGATGCCAACCTCCCTTGTGCGCACATCTCGACACTCTGTTCCCAGGTCCTTCATGCGTGCCAGGGCCAGCTCTCGTAAGTTACCGTGTTCCACACCCGAACTGGGGACGAGCCAATGCAGGGATATACACAAAAAATTACTTGACTCATGTTTAAATTATATGATCCTTGTACAAAGGCTTGCAAAAAGATGTGGCTGAATGTGTATATAAACAAGTACAACATTTTTCAATTAATCAACACCAGTCTTCATAACAGCTGCATGTTGACTGCATGAATTCATATATAATACTGTCCTAAAAAGTGTAAGAATTTAGTGCATAAACGAAGTTGAACTTAATTTGGTGGATGACTGAACCCGAGTTTAGTTCAAGATAAGAATTTCAAGGCTAACAAATACCCACATATAACTATATTCAATTATACTTCACAAATCAATATAAAGGAAGGTATTTAAAATTGTACCATTGATACATGTAACCCATGGGAAAAAAGTTAATTTGATCCATCAAATTAACTTTCTTCCCATAGGTTACATGCATCAATGGTACAATTTTGAATAGCACAAGCTAGTCTATCCACCAAAGTTTCACACTCTTCGGGACCTTCCTTTATATTGATTTGTGAAGTATAATTGAATATAGTTATATGTGGGTATTTGTTAGCCTTGAAATTCTTATCTTGAACTAAACTCAGGTTCAGTCATCCACCAAAATAAGTTTTCCCATAAGTTACGTGTGTCTAATAACAAAATTCTAAAAAGCTCAAGACGAATCCCTGGTACAAAATGAGTGAAAAAACAATCAGAAAAGACATCCCTGCAGATCAATGTCTTTTATCATATCAATGGTCTGGTTTGGTATTTTCCATTTGTGATGCATCATATCGGCACTTGTAAACTTGTTAGCTTGCCAGTGTCATCAGAAGACATTTGTTATAACAGCCTGTTTTTCATTGATTTTACAATTGTAAATTTTCATGAGAATTTCGCTGATATTGTCTATGATGTGCATTGTATTTTCGAGTTGAAGGGTATCATTAATAAATCTCTTAAGTGATCTCTCATATCACAGCATAAGGCAAGAGTCTTGGACAGTTTGCCAACACCAACAACCTCTTTGAAATTCAAGTTCTTTGCCATCCAAAGTCCAAGTTGTAAAGAGGTTTATTTTGTGTCCAAAGATAAATCATTGAAATAAATTCTCACAAAATTTAAGAGACTTCTGTACTTTATCTTATACCTTGTGATGGAAGAAAGGCATAAAAAAATAATGATGATGCAATATGTAGAAAATACAGAAGAAAAAGCAAAAATATATGTAAGTCATATGGAGTTTATACCTCTGGTCCCTGCACAGCCTCGGACACCTACCTAACAAGGGGCATGGGTATGTCCCTCTGAACTCGGTAGACTCGCACCCAGGGCGGCACCAGCGACAGGATGGTGGCCACTAGGTCCACCAGGGTATTAGGGGGGTAGCTCTTATAACGGCCAGTCTTCCATAGCTCATAGAGACCTGTCCCACGGATTACCAGGGTTGGGTAGATCTTCAATCCATCTGGTCGGAATGCTGGGTTCTCAAAGAATTCCTGTTAATGGGTCAAAATATTAATTAAAATGTCCTATGGATTTATCAAAAAAGTTATTGTACAGAGGGAAACATGAACAAAACACCATCTTACATCTATAAAGATCATTAATTGTATTATTCTTTTGGGTAGATCCTAAGGAGGTGGCTACAAAGAAGCATGGAAATCCCTACTAATCAATGTTTTTCCATGCACACAATCCTTGCCTCCTGCAATCATAATTTCTTTCTCATCTTTCTCTCATCCACTAGCAATGCTCTACAAAATTTCCCACTATAAGCATCCATTCCTCCAAACGTTCACCTTTCAAAATTTGCAACTTAGATATGCCTATTCTCTGCACCTTTCAACAATGCAGTCAGCAGATAACTACTCTCTTTTTTCCCTCTTTACTACTAATGTAGGAGTTAACTGATGCCTTCACCTAGTACAGTATCTCCTTTTATGGTAAACTTTAGAATAGTCTTTCTGTCATTTCTCTTCCTATAACTTACTCTTTTAAGAGATGCGTGCTTATGAGGTCATCTAAGGAAGTAAAAACCTATTCTACATTTCATTATGACAGTCCACAAGGTATTACAGTCTGCAATATTATATGTCACTTCAAGACCTAAGAATGCTCTCAACAATTTAGTTGTGATATAACTATTTATAAAAGTTATTTTGAAATCAACTAAATACAGTATACAAGTCTTACAATGAACTGCTCCACATCCCGCTCATAGTCCACATTAGGGAGGTCAGGCATCATGTGAGTGACCACCTTGAAGCCTGCATCCTTGGAGTAATGGAAGCTTTCACTGACAGCCCTCACAGTGTGTCCCCTGAAGAAAACATTAATCAAATCAACACTGAGTTACATATCTATGAATGCATGATGGGCAACACATAATGGGAAGCATGTAAACTGTTATGAAGGAATACTTACACAAATATAAACAAATTCCTAAACTGTCAGAAAATATAAAAGCACTGGAAATCCTAACTATCTATATCTGATGCCTATACTGAAGAACATCACGGCATCTGATTAGCTTATGCACTCCATGAGGCTGTTGCCATACTGTTACCATTGTTATTGACACACTCGGCTGGACGGAGGTTTTTTTTAATGTGCACTGAGCAATCACCACTCAGACGCTACTGAGCTCATCTTCAGGCATGTCTAGTGTCACTGGGGATTTGTAAGATAAGGTCTTTAGTGACTGAGGCGATGTGAAGGCTGGCTGACCAAGTGGATTCAAATTATGGAAATTAAAAAAAAATATTTGAACGCCCTGAAACAGGGCAGTTTTAGTGAATATATATATATATATTGTCACGGATGTAGCTTATCCGTTAAGGAGAACCTTTGTTCATCTTGTATATGCCACCATTTTGTTTGAGGGAGGAGTGGAATTTTCCTCGACCCAAGCTGGGTTACTAGAGAGGAATGTGGGCCATTGTCCCCGCTGCTGCTACCATGTTGCCCTAGGAAGGTAACATATTTTTTGTTATTTTTGTTATTGTAGGCTTGGTGTTGGAAATTAGCTGTTAAATTGTGTTGTATATATTGGAAGAAGGAGAGGTGGAAGTGGTGAATGCAGTGGTTCTCTCATGCATCATCTGTGACGCGATGAAGAGTAAGAGAACTGTATATTCCTTCTCTTATTAAGTGTATTGGGAACTGCTATTTTAATTTAAGGTCATGATATTTTTATTGTAATTTTAAGGATAGTTTATGTAGCGTTATGACGCGCTCTACAGTTTTAGTTATAAAATTGTTGTTAAGAGAGCGAGCGGGTTGTAATTACGACCATGCATTTGTATTTTTATCTGCTACGTTTTGATGTATATATCATGTTAAATTAGATAAGTTAAAGGGTAGTTTCCTTTATATTGAGTTTATTTCACACCATGTGGCCTGAGTAGCGTGGGGGTAGCGTGGCTTGGGTCGGGGCCCCATATATAAGGAGGGGTGACCTGCGCGGGAATCAGTCTAGTCTAGGTCACCGCGCACAGGGTGCAGGTCACATTGGAGCAGAGAGGGGCATGGCGGTGAGTACTGGTGTGTATTTTTAATTGGAGAGTGAGAGTGAGGCCAGTGTTGTGAGTTTTCACTTTTACTTCTTACGTTACTGTGTTTTGATGTGGGTGATGGTTTGAGTTTTGCTTCGCACATTTATTTTACCTTTCATCTATTTACTACCCCTTTTTTGAGTGGGGTTGTTTTAGTAATGTAAAAGAGTGAGATAAGTTTGGGTTTTGTTTTATCCATTCCCTTTTTTTATGGGATTGGTGTTTGAGTGCCCTTTTTACTCTGGCTCACGTCTCTCTCTCCAGTTATATTTTTATTTCTTTGTGTGTGTTTGTTTTGTGTTTTTATTTCCCGACCTGTGCCTCAATTAACTTAGGTGTTAGGGTATTTTCTGGTGTTTTGTTTGTGTGAGATGGTTATTGTGGCATACTCGTGATCTTGTTTTACTTTGTATTTAATTTTTATAGTAATTACGTTCAATGTAATTAATTACCCTTCTGGTAGTCAGAACAAATTTAAATTAAATTTCCGTTGTGTATGTAAATATAAACTTGTAAATAAATCTAGTGTAATTTGTTTACTTGTTTTTATAACTTTATAACTTTAAATCTGAAGCCCCTATCGAACCTGGTAAATAAGTTTTCTCCTCATTCACTTTAAATTAATTTTCCTTTAAAGAGTAACGTTAAGAACGAGAGGAGATAAGTTGGTGGCTGGGGGTATGACAGTGGCGACCTTGCCAGGATCACGAGTGACTACATAAGCCATTATTTTTGTGTTTATCGTGGTCTTTCGGCATCATGCGTATCGTGAATGACGAAGACGCGGTGACTTTTGTGAGTGACCAGCCAACGCCCGAAGAGGTAGGCGGATTAACCGTACCTGAGTTACGGTTAATCGCTACCCATTTAGGGGCTACAGACTATCACCAACTGTTGAAAGTAGACCTTGTTAGCTTGGTGCTTCAACAGATCAATTTGGTTGGGGACGAGAGTGAGTCTCTCCACTCGGATACTGAAGGTGATAGGATGGACGAGGGGCTCAGGGAGCCCCAGGCTAAACCAGAAATTAGGCGACTGGAGCTCCAGTTGAGGCTTGCCGAAACTCAGGTGCGCTTAGCTGATCTAGGGGCAGCTAGGAATAACGGCTCCAGTGCTCCTATATTTGATTTGAGGAAGGCAATTAGGCTTATACCCACTTTTCATGAAGGATGTGTAGACACCTTCTTTAATAGTTTCGAGAGGCTTGTCATTTGTCTCTCATGGCCCAGAGATCAGTGGACCTTGCTCTTGCAGCAAAGCTTCAAGGGTAAGGCACTGAAAGCGTATATGGCGCTTAGTGATACGGACGCATGTTCCTACGAGAAGATGAAAAGGCAGGTCCTTCAGGCCTATTCTCTGGTGCCTGAGGCTTATAGGCAAAAGTTTAGGGCTCTGAGAAAGAACCCTGAACAAAGTCATTTGGAGTTGGCTAGGGCGAAACGTGAGGCTTTTGTGAGTTGGTGCCGGTCAAAGAACGCGGAGTCCTATAACCAGCTGGCTGGTGGAGTTAGTGTTAATTGAGGCATTTATACAGGTCGTGGACAGGGACGTAGCATCTCACTTGGCACAGAAAAACATCACCACGGCAGAAGAAGCTGTTACGATAGCAGACAACTATGCCTTAGCCAAGAAAGACAGCTACATGTCTGGCTCCCGTCCAGGTGGTGGGGTATTAAGCTTCCCCCAACATAAAGGGAAGGGAACGCAACAGGGCCCCCTTGACCCTCCCCCTCAAGGCAAGGGCATTTCGAAGCCCGCGCCGACAGGTCGGCAGAGGGAAATATATCATTGTTCATTTTGTGGGAAGACCGGACATAAGGAAGACTATTGCTGGTGCAGGCTCCAGCCTAAGGAGCCAGCGAAGATAGTGTTGGCCACTCAGAAGTCCCCGGAGGTGGAGACAATGCCAGTGGGTTGTGTGTTCCCTTCTCCAGGAGGGAGAGGACACTTCACTACTACCGGAGACAAGGAAGTCCAGCCGGACGCTGGATATAGGGCTTTTGTTTCGAGGGGGTCTGTAACCGGTGGCGGGGTAACTCGCCCCGTGAATATTCTTAGGGACTCGGGGGCGTTACAGACCTTGCTAAGGGCAGGGGTGACTACTGGAGAGGAGACAGGAGAATGGGTAATCTTGTCTTCCATTGGGGGCCGTAATTCTACGCCTTTGGTCAGGATCCACATAGATTCCGACTGTTTTCAGGGTGAGGCTCCAGTTGCGGTTATGCCTAAGTTGCCAGTTCAAGGTGTGGACATTATTTTAGGCAATGATTTGGCCGGGGAAAGAATGGGAGGAACCCCTCCTCCAGTCCTGCAGGAAGAGCCTAGTGCCGTTCTAGATTTGAAGCAACTGGAAGCTAATATGTCCAAGTTTTCCCTTTTTGTGCTGTGACAAGCAGTATGAGTACTAGAGCCCAAACTCCAGAGCCCCCAGTTCCCCAGAGTTCTGCCCAAGGTGATGAAGTCGTGGATCTCAACATTTCATCCCTGTTTGCTGAGCCTCTTTCGGCCGGTCCTTGTTTGTCCTCAGATAATGTGCGCCAAGGAAGGGAGGCCTTGATCACCGCGCAGAGGGAGGACGAGTCTGACGACCATGCTGGAGCAGGCGCTGACACAGCAGAGGGATGTCACGCCGACTACCATGTACTTCCTTAAAGATGGGATACTGTTTAGGAGGTGGCTGCCGCCCACCTTCCTGAAGGAGGATGCCGCGTGGGCCTCAGTGGAGCAACTGGTGGTACCGGTCCAGTATCGTCAGGCCCTGCTGGAGGTGGCCCATGATGGACGTTTTGCCGAACACTTGGGGGTCAGGAAGACCCTTGGGAAGTTAACCCGACTGTACTTCTGGCCGGGGATTTGGGCAGAGGTGGCCAGGCATTGCAAGGAGTGTCTGATCTGCCAACGTATGGGAAAGCCGAACCAGAAAATCAAACTGGTTCCTCTGGTCAAGGTTCCTCACCTGCCGGAATCATTCACCACCATCCAAGTGGACGTCGTGGGCCCACTGAGGGGGAATGAGAGAGGGAATGAGTACCTCCTTACCATGGTTGACGCAGCCTCGAGGTATGTTAACGCTGTACCTCTTAGAAGGATTACAGCGGAGGCAGTTTGTAGGAATTTAACAATGTTTTTCTCCTTTTTCGGAGTCTCATATAAGGTGCAGACAGATGGTGCTAGTTACTTTTGTGGTAGGATTTTTGACAATTTTTGTAACTCTCTAGGAATTAAGCACTCCGTGAGCAGTCCTTACCACCCTCAGACTCAAGGTGTGGTGGAGCGTAGCCACCAAACTCTGAAAAGCATCCTACGCAAGTTTGCCCTTCAGTTTGATACGGACTGGGATGACAATCTTCCCTATGTCCTGTTTGTGTTGAGAGACTCCCCTTCACAGAGTACTGGTTTCAGTCCTTTCGAGTTAATATTTGCTCACCAGGTGAGAGGTCCCCTGACCCATATTAAGGATTCGTTGTTGGGAGCAGACCAGAGAGAGTTCAGCTTGTTGGAGTGGATAGGAGGGGTTAGGCACAAGCCTTTACGTTGTTGGCAGTTAGCAGCCGAACATCTGGACGAGTCTCAGACCCGTGCTAAGCATTGGTTTGACAAGGAAAAGGGAGCAGTGCAACGGGAATTCGCTCCAGGCGACAGAGTCTTAGTACTCCTGCTGCATCGGGGTGATCCTTTTGAAGCAAAGTTTCAGGGACCGTTCACGGTGCACAAGAAGGTGAGTGATACCAACTATGTGGTGTCTACCCCAGGTCGTCGTCACCAGCAGCGTTTATGTCATGTTAACATGCTTAAGGGCTTTGTTGAGCCTTCCTCAGGAGACCCATCAGGGACTCCCGTTTGTCTCACAGGTCCTTGTCCACCTGCTGAGGAAGAGGAGGAGGAAAAGGCTGTGGCTAGTACCTTGTCGACATCCTCAGTAGCAGCGTGGCAGGAGAATAGGGTTGCGAGAGCCGCCTTGGAGGGTGAGCTGGACCATTTGGCAGCAGAGCAGCGCTCCAGCTTGCTCGCTGTTTTGGACCAGTTCCCTGAGGTTATTAAGGACAGCCCTGGGCGGACAACGAAAGAGGTCCATGACATAGATGTTGGTGGAGCGACGCCTATTAAGCAGTTACCATACCGAGTGCACCCTCAACAGGTTCTGATAATTCAAAAGGAGATTGACGCCATGTTGCGTATGGGCCTTATACGCCCTGGTATGAGCGAGTGGTCCTCACCCGTTGTGCTGGTACCCAAGATTGAACCAGCTGAACTGTCTTTTTTTTTCAATGCTCTCCACAATGCTAACCTTGTTTTGTTCCTTCAGAACTTTAATATTTCAATTGCGCACGTTAAGTCTACACCTTAATTAAGAAAATGTGCGGTATCTTTTCTTCCCACCCATTTTCTTTTCTTTTTGGTAGGGAGGACTGTCACGGATATAGCTTATCAGTTAAGGAAACCTTTCTTCATCTTGTATATGCCACCATTTTGTTTGAGGGAGGAGTGGAATTTTCCTCGACCCAAGCTGGGTCACTAGAAAGGAATGTGGGCCGTTGTTCCCGCTGCTGCTATCATGTTGCCCTAGGAAGGTCACATATTTTTTGTTATTTTTGTTATTGTAGGCTTGGTGTTGGAAATTAGCTGTTAAGTTGTGTTGTATATATTGGAAGAAGGAGAGGTGGAAGTGGTGAATGCAGTGGTTCTCTCATGCATCATCTGTGATGCGATGGAGAGTAAGAGAACTGTATATTCCTTCTCTTATTAATTGTATTGGGAACTGCTATTTTAATTTAATGTCATGATATTTTTATTGTAATTTTAAGGATAGTTTACGTAGCGTTATGACGCGCTCTACACTTTTAGTTATAAAATTGTTGTTAAGAGAGCGAGCGGGTTGTAATTACGACCATGCATTTGTATTTTTATCTGCTACGTTTTGATGTATATATCATGTTAAATTAGATAAGTTAAAGGATAGTTTCCTTTGTATTGAGTTTATTTCACACCATGTGGCCTGAGTAGCGTGGGGGTAGCGTGGCTTGGGTCGGGGCCCCATATATAAGGAGGGGTGACCCACGCGGGAATCAGTCTAGTCTATGTCACCGCGCACAGGGTGCAGGTCACATTGGAGCAGAGAGGGGCATGGCGGTGAGTACTGGTGTGTATTTTTAATTGGAGAGTGAGAGTGAGGCCAGTGTTGTGAGTTTTCACTTTTACTTCTTACGTTACTGTGTTTTGATGTGGGTAATGGTTTGAGTTTTGCTTCGCACATTTATTTTACCTTTCATCTATTTACTACCCCTTTTTTGAGTGGGGTTGTTTTTAGTAACGTAAAGGAGTGAGATAAGTTTGGGTTTTGTTTTATCCATTCCCTTTTTTTCTGGGATTGGTGTTTGAGTGCCCTTTTTACTCTGGCTCACGTCTCTCTCTCCAGTTATATTTTTATTTCTTTGTGTGTGTTTGTTTTGTGTTTGGTTTGTGTTTGTTTTGTGTTTTTATTTCCCGACCTGTGCCTCAATTAACTAAGGTGTTAGGGTATTTTCTGGTGTTTTGTTTGTGTGAGGTGGTTATTATGGCATACTCGTGATCTTGTTTTACTTTGTATTTAATTTTTATAGTAATTAAGTTCAATGTAATTAATTACCCTTCTGGTAGTCAGAACAAATTTAAATTAAATTTCCATTGTGTATGTAAATATAAACTTGTAAATAAATCTAATGTAATTTGTTTACTTGTTTTTATAATTTTATAACTTTAAATCTGAAGCCCCTATCGAACCTGGTAAATAAGTTTTCTCCTCATTCACTTTAAATTAATTTTCCTTTAAAGAGTAACGTTAAGAACAAGAGGAGATAATTTGGTGGCTGGGGGCATGACAATATATATATATATATATATATATATATATATATATATATATATATATATATATATATATATATATATATATATATATATTGTTACGGTCACACCGTAACGGACACGGTTCTTATGCCCTAGTGCCGGGTGTCCACTTATGAGTAACCCAGTCACAACCACGTTACGGGCGTGTACGAACTGTAGTGCTGATGTTTATATGTCCTTTTAACCCACCAAAGGACAAGGAAAGTTGACTATCCCGTAGGACTAGTCACTCCGAAGGCCACACGCCGGTGGCTGGACAATAGGCTTTAAACAAGAAGTGCCTGGTTAAGGAACCTATGCACTCTTAGCCCCCAAACACAGCACCTACAACCACCCCGTTAACGTTAAGAGGTCGCCAGTTCTTTTAACCCTCAAAAGAACAAGGAATCTCCCAGTAGTAACCCCCTTCTCCTCCTTACATTCTAAAGAGACTTATAGTGAGCACAAGATTACAGTGTCTAGACAAGGAGCTATCGCTCCAACCAGAATACCGCCCACAAGGTGTCTTTCCACCCACTTCTGGTTGAACAATATCTCCTCTCGACTCAACTAACACCCTGCAAAGTAGCCTCCCGCGAGGGGACTCTGTACAGTGCGTTATATGAGTCGTAATTAATTAACACTAAGACGGGATTACTCCTCGTCTGTTATCACACAAGAGGCCCCAGATGATAGGCTCTATCTCTCACAATGAGGATAACAAAGACAACGCCGACAAAACGCAGACAACGCCGAAAACGCAGACAACGCCGAAACTACTTCCCCGAGACTCAAAAGCCTTACAATATCCCTAGGTGGAGTTCACCGCTAGTTAGATATTAATTATACTGTCACCACACTCGTCTCAGTGCTCTGGCTTGTAACCGTTTCCTCTACAGACAGGGCCTTACTGTCTAGCTACACAAATATACCCCTTATCTAACAGGCCAGTCGAATAACCCACTCCCTTAAATATGAGGAGGTTACAGACAAAATAATGCCAATTTGTGGAGAGCTCAGAGCGCGAGGTGTTCTTGGTGACGATTAGCGGGTAACTGAATCACATGCGCATAACCACGGTCTCTCTAGCCTCCCCAGGGAATGTTGCCAGATTAAGCTCCCTAATTTCGGCCGCCTTCTTCGGGCTGGTCCGTCTCTATCACAATGAGTAGGCTAATCAAACTCTTGTCTTCACAAAATCATTGCTCCGCTCATGAGCAATACAGAACAATGACAAACATACGAGAGGATGCAGAAAGGAATTGTCTACAAGATAGGATACCTTGCAACACAAAGAAGAAAGAAGGAAAGTCAGGAAAATTAGGAGAACGAAGAGAAGATAAAACATTTAACAAGCCTCGCCTTAATACGCGCTGGCAACTCATTTCTCTCCCTCTGTCCTCCCGCCACGCCCGGCCACGTGACCCCACGCCACGCAATCTCCCACGCCTGCTCCAACCAGCCGCGTGGGTCCCGCAACACCAAAGGCATAACACACAGACATGTCACGTAGACACGTCTCCAACACTTCCCGTTCTTTCTCGCCACATACTCTGCCTCCCCACTAACACAAAGAATGTAACTCTCTTCTATGCACAGCCGCACCCAGCTGACACAAAGCACACTCCCACACACGTGGAAAGCACACACTATCCACAACACCCCGCATGCCTCTCCACTCCTTCTCCTCAGAGAAACTTCAATCTACGTCCACGGGGCCGGACTAACCTCTCCAGTCTACTGTCACTAGCCTAGCCCGTAACGAGTGTCATAGCCTCAGTGTGGCCTTCTTCCTTACCAGCCCCTTAACATTCTTTCTTCTCCCTCTCAGGAAATCTTCATTCCTCTGTGGGGCTTGACTCTCGTCTTCCCCAGCCGATACAAGTGTGACGGGCGGGGCCCGCAACAATATATATATATATATATATATATATATATATATATATATATATATATATATATATATATATATATATATATATATATATATATATATATATATATATATATATATATATATATATATGTACCGAGGGTCAGTGTTACTGCCACTGTACCGTAGGTAAATATTACTTTCTATTGACACTGCTGTCATCACTGTACCGTTTCGGTATTAACTCTACCTTCTTATCTACTGCTTTCTATCTACTTTCTATGCTGCCACCACGACACCACTTGGGTATCGACACTATTGCTACTACTACCACTTGGCCCTCCACCACCGAGGTTGAGATACGAACAGAAAACGAATATAGTAAAATAATGGACAACTTTAATGATGAATAAATAAATAAAGTACTCGCTATATCCGTGGTGGTGCTCTTACAAGTGCTTCACCGGACAACGTGACACAAACATAAACAAATACATTAACACAAAAATTCCTATTCTATCCTACCTAATTATCCGTGAGGGAATTGATGGAAAACGACCAAAATACACTCACGCCACAAATACTGTTTGAGAGTCACTTCCGTCTTGCCGTCGTCCTTGGCGAGAGGCAACTCCACATGCAGCCTTAGTCAAACCACAACCGAAAGACAGTCTTTTGCTGGTTCTCTCGGCAGCTGTATCCGGGAGGACAATTTACGGTTAGTTATTAATCTTAACAATGTTTTTTCAAGAGTGTGGCAAGGCTTTTGGGAACACTGAAGGCTTACCTGTCTGGAGCGGGGTCACGGAACACTAGTGACTGACCTTCCGCCCAGACCGGTATATATATCCTCAGTTCCAGTGACGTCACGCGTTTTTCCCATCATCCCCTCTATCTAATGGTACCTACTCTAACCATAACAAGGTATCTAACGAGTGTCGAGAATACGAGGATTTACCGGTGATTCCGCAAAGGAATCACCGTAATGATAGTTGGCCCGTTGTTCTCGGTACATATATATATATATATATATATATATATATATATATATATATATATATATATATATATATATATATATGCATATATATATATAAATATATATATATATATATATATATATATATATATATATATATATATGTAATATATATATATATATATATATATATATATATATATATATATATATATATATATATATATATATATGCATATATGCATATATATATATATATATATATATATATATATATATATATATATATATATATATATATATATATATTATATATATATATATATATATATATATATATATATATATATATATATATATGTATATATATGTATATATATATATATATATATATATATATATATATATATATATATATATATATATATAATATATATATATGTATATATATATATATATATATATATATATATATATATATATATATATATATATATATATATATATGTATATGTATATATATGTATATATATATATATATATATATATATATATATATATATATATATATATATATATATATGTATATGTATATATATGTATACATATATATATATATATATATATATATATATATATATATATATATATATATATATATATATACATATATATATATATATATATATATATATATATATACATATATATATATATATATATATATATATATATATATATATATATATATATATATATATGTACCGAGTACAACGGGCCAACTATCATTACGGTGATTCCTTTACGGAATCACCGGTAAATCCTCGTATTCCCGACACTCGTTAAATACCTTGTTATTGTTAGAGTAGGTACCACTAGATAGAGGGGATGATGGAAAAACGCGTGACGTCACTGGAACTGAGGATATATATACCGGTCTGGGCGGAAGGTCAGTCACTAGTGTTCCGTGACCCCGCTCCAGACAGCTGCCGAGAGGACCAGCAAATGACTGTCTTTCGGTTGTGGTTTGACTAAGGCTGCATATGGAGTTGCCTTTCGCTGTGGACGACGGCAAGAAGGACCCAGTGACTCTCAAACAGTATTTGTGGCGTGAGTGTATTTTGGTCGTTTTCCATCAGTTCCCTCACGTATAGTTAGGTAGGATAGAATAGGAATATTTATGTGTTAATGTATTTCTTTATGTTTGTGTCGCAAAGGGTGGATAAGCACTTGTAAGAGCACCACCACGGATATAGCGAGTACTTCTCTTGTTTATTCATCATTAAAGTTGTTCATTATTTTATTATATTGTTTTTAATTTCGTATCTCAACCCCGGTGGTGGAGGACCTACTAGTCGATAATAATAACAGTGTCGATGCCCAAGTGGTGTCGTGGTGGCAGCATAGAAAGTAGATAGAAAGTAGTAGATGAGAAGATAGAGTTTATACCGAAACGGTACAGTGATGACAGCAGTGTCAATAGAAAGTAATATTTATCTACGGTACAGTGGCAGCAACTCTGACCCTCGGTACAGTGGTTGCAGCGGTGTAGATGCAAATTACGCATCAGCCCACGTTGTCCGGAGGACGCTACAGTGTGCTAGTTAAGTAGGTAATTAGCCCCCCTTCCAGTTAATTTTTTTATTCCCTTACAGAGTAGTGATTAGTGATTGGTGATTAGAATAGTTACGTAGAGTTAATAGTGATGTTAATAGTGTTAGTGGACTAATACGCTCAAAGTCTCCTCTGCGGGCACATGTCCCCAGATTGTTAAGTGAGTCGCGGTCTTTGGATCGCCGGGCGTTCTTCCCCCCTCCAATTAAATTTTAATTATGAATTTTCAGATAGACTTGTTAGGCGACTCGTGGTTTCCCCAGGAGGAAGTAACAGAAGTGGGTGAACAAGCGCTTGATGGAGCAATAAAACCAGAGTGTTCAGAAGTCGGTCATCACGATCAGAGGAAAATGGAGTCGTTAGAAAGGGAAGTGGATAATTTAAGGTTTTGTGTTGAGGATTTAATAGGTGAACTGCGCCGCAGGGAATCTGCACCCCCCTTGAAAGACCAGTTAAAACCTTTTTGAAGCCACGTGATATCCCTATTCTGGAGTTACGTCAGCTAAATGGTGTGGACGGCGCGGGACGACTCGCTGTTTTCTTGTCACAGGTAGAAAGCTGTTCTCAGTTAACAGACGAACGACAACAAATAATTCGGATGCGAGTAGATGCACCCCTTCCACTATTTATTCAGAATATCCTTAATAAAGAAGTTATGTCATGGGAGAACTTTAAGAAGCACCTAACTACTGAACTCACCGACCAAAGTGAAGACCGTATCTTTGATTCCCTGAACGATTTAAAATATGCGTATGACAAAGATGCCCAAGTGGTGTCGTGGTGGCAGCATAGAAAGTAAATAGAAAGTAGTAGATGAGAAGATAGAGTTTATACCAAAACGGCACAGTGATGACAGCAGTGTCAATAGAAAGTAATATTTACCTACGGTACAGTGGCAGCAACTCTGACCCTCGACACACACGCGCGCGCGCGCACACACACACACACAGCCGGTGATCTAGTGGATAGGACGCTCGCCTCACAAGCGAGAGGTCACGGGCTCGATCCCCGCCCCGGGTAGGAGACAATTGGACCAAGTCTCTTATAAGTGTGTGGTCCCGTGTACCGCGTGGTCGAACATGTCTACGTGACAAGAAGAGATTTACGCCATTTTTGTGTTTGGAGAAGGCCCGCGGGAAGTCTTCTCAAGGTCACGAGGCTATGGGGGGCGACAGACGAGTGAGTGGCCGGGTGGGGTGAGTTGCCAGCAAGCAATTAAGAGTTGTAGCTCAGCAATACTTTAACTCCTGTTTCCTTATTCTCCTAATTTTCCTGACTTTCCTTCTTTCTTCTTTGCGTTGCATCTTCTCATATGCTTTTCATTGTTCTGGATCGCTTATGATCGGAGCAATGATTATGTGAAACAAAGTGTTCCCTAGGCTATGCTTGGGGCGCGGTGTGGGAGAGACAAGTCCGCCCGGTGAACACCATATGGTAACACTGCGACAGAAGGAGGGGGTTTCTGTGCAGTGAGGTCTTCAATTAGCTTGGTGCAGCCACTACGAACACATCACGCTCTGCTGCTCTCCCCAATTTGGCATTATTCCGTGTGTAACCTCCTCATATTTAAGGGAGTGGGTTTTACGCTTGGCCTGTTTAGGTAAGGGGTAAATTTGTGTAGCTAGACAGTAAGGCCCTGTCTATACGAGGACCAGGTTACCGTGCCGAGAGCAGTAAACAGAGTGTGTGGTTGTATAATCAACATCTTGCCTGAGGTAACTCCATCTAGGTTTCAATATCCAGAAAGTTCTCGCAAGGAGGTTCTGGATATTGTCAGGCTTTTGAGTCTTGGGAAGTAGTTTCTGCGTTGTCTGCTTTGTTGGCGTTGTCTTCGTTGTCCTCATTGTGAGAGAGAGAGAGCCTATCATCTGGGGCCTCTTGTTTGATAA
>JAXIVD010000235.1:0-40000 GCA_036785275.1 Cancer borealis | reverse complement strand
TTTTTATTCTGAGTGCAATGATGTACTAACCTGCGCGCTATGACCTATGGAAGTAAAGTTATTGTGTATCATAAATATCTTTCCGAAAGCGTGTTGCAGCCCGCTGTGTCCCGTGGCGCAGAAATGACCCGCAGTGCGATATCGCTGCCCGTGAATCTATCTATCTATCTCTCTCTCTCTCTCTCTCTCTCTCTCTCTCTCTCTCTCTCTCTCTCTCTCTCTCTCTCTCTCTCTCTCTCTCTCTCTCTCTCTCCTTTTGGGAATTTCTTTTAGATGAAATAATTGTACTTCCAATGAGAGAGAGAGACAATTTTTCGTTCATGGTCACACACACACACACACACACACACACACACACACACACACACACACACACTGACACAATGACCTGCACACAGCATTTTCTGATGTATCATTGAATATGACTGCACACATACGCACTAAGAGGGAGATATATATATATATATATATATATATATATATATATATATATATATATATATATATATATATATATATATATATATATATAATTATATGAAAATAATGGGAAGGATGACACAAATCCAAGACTCACCATGGTAGCAACATCGCGCTGAACCACGTGCTTCTATCAGTAGCGACTTAGTGATGGACGGACAACTCCCCACCCCCCACTTGCCACAATCTCCACTCCCTCATCCTCCTTCGTCACCTCACCCTCACTCTCCTCCTGAACCATCTTTATCACCTCAGCCTCCTCCATCATCTGACCATCCTACGTCACCTGAGCCATCTTTATCACCTCACTCTCCCTCCCCGCACGTATCATTTCAACTTTCCCCGTCAAACATCTCTCTACTTGCCCAACAAGGTTCCTTCTCACCTCCCCGACCCCCTCCTCCCTCTCCATCTACAAACAGTAGAATTTTGCGCTGCATTGCACCAAAGAAGAATGTTGCCTCAGCAAACTCTGGAAGAAAAGAGATCACATATAAACATATCTTATAAGAAGTGTGTGTGTATGTGTGTCTGTGTGCGTGTGTATGTGGAGAGAGAGAGAGAGAGAGAGAGAGAGAGAGAGAGAGAGAGAGAGAGAGAGAGAGAGAGAGAGAGAGAGAGAGAGAGAGAGAGAGAGAGAGAGAGAGAGTAGGCTGTTGTGTACACACTGCCTCTCCCCTTTCCGCGATAAGAAGGAAAGGGGAGATAGCCTAGGCCGTAGACACACACAGCTGTCCTCCCCTACCACCTACACACTCACCCAGACACAATTTGTGTAAAATGAGTATTCAGTGAATTTTGAAAGTAACACTATTGTTGTTAGTACAATATAAATTATATCTACCTTGCGACTGGTGTGATGCCCTCCGTCGAATGTAGAGTCCCGTACCAGGTCTTCTTTTTAGAATATCTTGAGGGTGTGATACTGCATGAAACAGCAAAACACCAGCAAACACGGGCATAGTTGGAGTAAAATCCTCACATTCGTTCCATCTAAAATCATCTGCATTTGCAGCAGCACCTGTGGAAGCTTGTGCTGCAATTCTAGGTCTCATTATAGCTCTGCTACGCCCACGTGACCTTCCATGCCCACGAGATCCTGTGACAGTACGTGAGATACGCATACTTGATGTTTGCTCCGTGTCTTCATCACTATATTCATCACTACTGCTGTCTTCAATTTCTTCAAAATAATATTCACTGTCCTCGCTCTCTTCAGTAATTTCTAAATCACTGTCATATGACATATGCATATCAGTATCCATACTGCCTCTTTCACCCGGAGGGTGAGTTTCACCCGCCGTGTCTAGGGAGGTGCCAGATGTTTTCTCCATGAAGGAAAAAAGGTAAGTAAGGCGAATTTAGATCACTCATAGTGACAGCTGAGTTAGTGGAAAGAGTTGCCAATTACTTATACTCGCCTTTCGACTTGAAACAAACGCGCCAAAATACGAAAACGCGGCGGGAAAATTCATGATTACCGGAACGATCACCGTCTCACCAGACGGAGCACTATGATCGTACATGTACGATCCCCGGATGTTAAGGGTTAACCAGCACAAAGTTATCAGTAACACCATCAAATATATAATAATAATAATAATAATAATAATAATAATAATAATAATAATAATAATAATAAAAAATAAAAAATAAAAAATAAAAAAATAATAAAATAAATTAAAAAAAAGATACTCATCTCTCTAGAATGGTGTCCTTTGCTTGCAATAAACTAAGGTGGTAATCAGAGCCTATTCATATCAAGATGTACGTTGGAAAAATCACACCTTTAGCATCCCATTTTCTATACATGCAAGGCTTCAATGTATAAGGCAGACACAGCACCCACCTGTTAGTATCTCTGGCCACATCCTCATAGACTGACTGCACACCAATCTCCAGCCGGGTGCAGCCATATCGCAGCATGTCAGAGAGATGGCGCTTGAGGCAGTAGTCAGGACGGGTCTCAATGGTGATGCCTGAAATATTGCAAGGTAAGGTAGAGAGAAGATCAAATTTAGCTGCACTTTTGCCATATTCAGTCAAATTGATATTATATGTATATGAATGCTATGTTAGACTGTGATATTGTTCTTATGGATTAATTTTCTTTGTGGTACAGCAATACATGAGCTTTGATGATACGAGTAGTTAGGTTCCTCCAACAATGCTTGTATATTGAATCATGCATAGAAGAAGAAGAAGAATAAGAAGAAGGAGAAGAAGAAGAAGAAAAGAAGTAGAAGAAGAGGAAGATGTAGTAGTAGTAGTAGTAGTAGTAGTAGTAGTAGTAGAAGCAGTATTAGAAGTAGTAATAGCAGTAGCAGTAGTAGTAACAGAAGTAGCAGTAGCAGTCTATCTATACATCTGGCTTGTATTCCCCTCAAAGGGGATAGCCAAGACAGGGTGATTTAAATTCGGGAATACATTAATTTCCCCTCCTCCTCTGCACCTTGTCTTTTCGTAGGAAAGAACACAGGAGAAGGGTTTCCCAAATCTCTTGCCTTGTATCTTTTGGCTGCCTTTTACACCTACAGGGAATATAGTATTTTTGCAGCCCCCACTACAAGGCTAATACTGGAGTATTAGTAGTAAAATCAATCCAAGAAGAAGAAAAAGAAGAAGACAACAAAACAACTCTAAAATACGTAATACATTAATTTTTCAAAGTGGAACAAATTCATCTTGTAGTCCAGTTCTGAATTCCACTGAAGGAGGCAAGGGAACAAAAATGAAGAACAAAAAGCAGCAGACATGTTGACCCTTACGAGGGTGTTTGAGATAAACTACATTATTTAATCAAAAGTGAGAGGCACAGGACAATAAAGGAGGAGGAGGAGGAGCATTCAGTCTCTCTCTCCTCCCATCACCCTTCCCCATCCCATATGAAATCTGCAGTCAACTCAATCCTTTGTGAGGGCCATGGGGCTGCTGGAGGTGAGAATGTCTAGTTAAAGTGAAGGAATGGAATGTGGAGTGGTTGGGACAATCAAACGCACCACCTTGACATGCTTTGGCCATATGAAGTATTTGTGTCCTACCCAAGGCTTTTAGAATAGTTGCACCTAAAGAATGTAACTTTAAGCCTTTATTGTACTTAATGTTCAAATGAGAGAGAGAGAGAGAGAGAGAGAGAGAGAGAGAGAGAGAGAGAGAGAGAGAGAGAGAGAGAGAGAGAGAGAGAGAGAGAGAGAGAGAGAGAGAGAGAGAGAGAGAGAGAGAGAGAGATAATATGTCTGAATGATGGTGTTCCTTTTTTTTTCGTAGTTTTCACACTGCAACACAATGCACAAACAGACAGAATGCATCAGCTGTAACTCCTACCAATACACTTTGTACTACTGCGTTCCGAGAATTTCACCGCCTCGGCAACAGTAGAGGAAGAGTGTCCCGAGAGTGCATCATGAAGGTTGAGAATGAAGTTATCCCGATAGTCCTCAGGTAGTGCCATGAAAGTGCCACCCATGATGATGAACTCCACCTTGTCCACATTGTGTCCAAGCTGCTGCAGCTGAAAAAAGTAACAACATGTAATACAAATTTACCGATCCTCCCAGTCATCTTTTCTGCCTGTCATTCATCCCAATCACATTCTATCACATTCATTCTTGTCCCTCATTACTGAATACAGACCTTGGGGAAGGCTCGATGTTCATGGTTTTTTGTGACGTTACATATTGAAATTAAAATATTTTTACAGATCATATTGAATATTTCAAGACCATTCATGATATTGTTTTTTATTATTTAGTCCTATATAGAAAATGTCTATCCTTACCGACAAGTATTCTTGAATGAATTTCCAACAATTTGGGTCAAATTGACCTTTCTCAAAATGTTCACAACAAAGTAGTTTTAGTGGAATCATCAAGAGTTGAATGATGCCTTCAGAATATTTCAGTCTAACCACATTATCTACTAATATTATATAATACATTTGCATGTTTATGGAACAAAGTGTCACAAATCCATTACGTACAGTATGTATCTTTCTTGTGTTTTAGGACAATCTAGGGATGTGATTTATATTTGCAGGAACGTTTCTTATCTAATATAATGCAAGTCTGCTGAAAAAAACTGAATTTACAATTTTGTTTTTTATTTATGAAAGGCCTTTAAAGAATGTAACATTCATAAGTTGTTCACCTCATTACTTGTAAAACAGAGTTGTCACATTTCATTTGCACTTTTGTTACAATAAAATCATAGCACTATTCATTAAATTCATTACTTCACTGACTGAACTACTGAATTTAATGGAAGATAGTGCTATGAATGGAATGGATGGACGGTATGAAAAGTGTCAAGTGAAAGAGAAATGTCTGTGGAGCAAGGAAGGATGATTGTGTGTGATGGAAGTAAATGAAGAGCATTGATGAATACATGGGTAAGGATGCAGTCTAGACAACTCTTGGGGAAGTCCTCATGCATCTGGTGCGATTGATTGATTGGATCACATGCAGGGAGGGGGAGGGGGAGGGTCATGTGTGTGGAAGTGACAAGAGTAAACTAGCTTTAGCTGTTGGCCCCAAACTCGAAAGAATGACCCCCATGTAGTGAGAGGAATGCATATGTGTGTGTGTGTGTGTGTGTGTGTGTGTGTGTGTGTGTGTGTGTGTGTGTGTGTGTGTGTGTGTGTGTGTCTTTTGAGGGATGTCAGCCAGGTAAATAAATTGATAGATAGTATCCTTCCATGCATCTCACTTTTCCATCACCACTTCCCTAACCTCTTCTGTTCACCATGCATTCACCCCAACCACTCATTGCCATACCCAAGAAGACATTTTTGAAAGCATTAAAAATCTTTTTGAACACTTGCATCTCCACCCACATCCTCCCACTCATCATTGTAAGCTCCAGCCACTCTTTGCTTGTATTCCTCCCTTATTCTTACATCCACTAAACATTTAACCCTAAGCCTCTTTCTCTCTCCATTCATTTCCTTTCTAAGCTTCCTACTGTGAATCATTCAACTTTTCATTAGTGTGATATAATAATGCAATCCATCAAAATACTTCTTACAACTCTAGCATCCATCATATCTACCTTCAAAATTTTATACACGGTTTTGCTTAATTAATAGGAAAAGGAAAAAAGCAAGTTCCTACCAAATATGTGATAATGGATCAAATACTAAATATGAACATGTAGCTAGTAGTGTTGATGCCCTGAAGCTGCATCATGCATGGCCCACACACCTGCTCCACCCTGTGTCTTGTCTGCAGGTAAGGGTTGTACCGAGCCCTGATAGCCCTCATGGAAGTGGGCTCATAACCAGTGTAGCTCTGAGTGGAATATTCAAAGTCAGAATCAGGTCCTCCTGGGCAGTACACACAGATGTTGCCTGTCATGTTGATATGAGGGCAACGGTGTGGCTTGCACATCACAGCCACCACTGCAATCTAAGGGAACAAAAAAATGTAACACATCAATTTCAACTTCTGAACAGTAAGAGTAATTTAGTATTTGTTTTATTGACACAAGAAGATATGTTATCTTCTTGTGTCTATAAAACAAATACTAAATTTCCCAATGATGAGTACGAGGATTAATTTTTTTATCTTTTGTGCAAAATAGTATATCATATATGAAATTTTCTAGAACATTAAATACTTTCAAAACTGTACTTACTCCAGAAGCAGTTCGAATAGGCTTTGCACGTAATTTTGGAAGAAGAACTTTCTTGTGCTCTTGTGGCACAGCAGCTATGATGTCCACAAGCCTTGGTGAGGACTGCAGACCATACTTGGAGGATATGCGTGTCTTCAGCTTATTGAGATTCACATCCCGTTTTTCCTGCTGGGCTTTTATCAACTCTTGGACAATTTCTCCAACAGTAAGCATGCGCAGCTCCTCTTTGGAGAGTGATGAACCTGGGAGATAAAACCATTATCAGAAAGCAAATACACATGCAGAATGCAGAATATTACCTTCCTAGCACCCTAACACATCCTCTTACACCCTGCCAAGCCCCTAACACACCTTTCTAGCACCCTATATTTACAAGAGCTCTCTCCTAAACTTGACAACAAGGTACTTTCTCTCATCTCCAATGGCCTCACACTATAAAACTTGCTGTTGATTCTTACTTATGTTTATGTCTACCTTACAAAAGAAATTAATTCCTACCTTTACCTTACAAAAAAAATTAATTCCTACCTTTACTCCTTCATTCCCTTTCTCTGTAAACTCTGAAAGTCTGTTTTCTCACCTTCCACTGACTTCACCTATTTCAAGCAAGGGAGTAAGTAGCAACACATCAAAGGAAACAAAGTAACAACACCCTCAAGAAGTTTCTTAACTTTTGGCTTCTTTTTTTAATGGACCACACTTAACAGCTGACTTTTTCTTTTTGATTTCCTTTATAAAAAGAAAGAGAAAAAAAGGAAAATTCACATGACATTAAGTAGAAAAGGCACACCAAGTTTGGAAAACTTCCAGGACATAACAAAATGACTAAACAAAGTCCACAGATGGAAGGATGAGGTTCTCAAGTGCAAGGTCCAACAGCATCTAACAAGGTCACACCAGACACCTAACACTCAATCCTTCATCACATGATTGAACTTTATCAATTATTGCATTAATTTTCCTCCTTTCCCTTTCCTCATTTATTTACCTATTGCATTGTAATGCCTTGATAAATACGTTCAGACAAAATAATACAATAAACAAAACGTTGAACATTCTTAATGCTTGTGAGAACATCCTAGTATGAGGAGCTTAAACTGTATGCATTGGTTATCTATATTCGGCTTTCTGAATGTATTGCAGAACAATTGCTCTAAATACAAAACCTTGATTTCTGGGGTGAAAAACTACTATAAAACCAAGTTATCATAGCAAGTTGCAAGCTCGAAAAACAGAAGCATTCAATTTCCATGGGTTGGAGGTGAATTATTTAAGAATTGATAAATGTGCAGGCAGAATGAAGAAAAGAAATAATGATGTATACAAGTACAATAGATGGTGTAAAGACACATGTAACTGACCATTTCCCAAATACACAAAAGAAACAGAATACAGAAATTTACTTTAATATTAAAAAATTTGATGCATGTGAAAAGAATCCAAGAAGCTGTGCTATATATACACCTACTTTTACACAACTTGTGAAACTTTTATTCTATTTATCATTATTATTATTTTTTTAAAGCATGAAGGTTAGGACCTACTGTTTGTCTGTTGAGTGCTGACCCTATGCTAGTAATGAAATATACAAATGATAATTTGACCTAATTACAGAAAGCAGAACAAGCACTTGGCTTGGCTCAACTGTTAAAGGATTATTGAAGTAGGTTATAGTCATAACAATAATTTATTCTTGCCATCATTGACTAATCATTATTATCAAGTAAGGCTAGTTTTATTTTAGTATATTTTTAAGAAACCAGAAACAGATGCCATAAGTATCCATCAAGTGTATATATATATATATATATATATATATATATATATATATATATATATATATATATATATATATATATATATATTTATTTATTTATTTATTTATTTTATATATATATATATATATATATATATATATATATATATATTTTTTTTTTTTTTTTTTTTTTTTTTTTTTTTAATAATACAAATAAATAAATAAATAAAAAAGATCTGTGGAAATTATTGTGTTGGAAAATCTGTTCTGCACTCAATGATTTTGTCATGAAAGCAGCTGTTTGAATTAAAGCTATGAATAAGGCTTTTAACTTTTTATATATTCTCAAATGTATGTAGCATTTATCATTGTTATATGTATGTAGATATATTTCCCTAATACTGTAGTTTGATATAATTTAATTGTAAATCTTAATCTGGTTAAAGTAACCATTAACTCATGGACCAATCAAATTCATTTGACGTGCGTGATATGTACCAGAACTGGTGCTCTACACATCATTGATCAGAATCAGAATCAGAATTTGACATATATCACATGATTGCCTCCTGTCAATCACACTCAAGTTCCTGCCTGGGCACCTTCATCCCACTGACTCACCATCAGTTTGAAAGTATTTATTAAGAAGTACACCAGTCTCACAGCGGCTGTTTCCAAATCTCTCATAGCATATAACTTGTCATTCTGAACGTTTTAAATCCCACATATGTGCGTCGGTTAGGTTAGTTTAGGTATTCTAAGTTGACAAAACAATTTTTTTCTTGTAGATTTTGGTGCATTTTGTTTTAATCTTTTATTTGTTTTGTTGCAAATCCTTACCTGCCAAGGGGGGGAGGCATATAATAACCAATTATTTGCGACTGGAACAACTCTCAGATTCATTAAAAAAAACATCAAAACCTACCAGAAAAGTTTTGTCCAGCAGTGTGAGACTGATGTACTTCTTAATATTAAGACTGATGTACTTCTTAATATTAAGACTGATGTACTTCTTAATATTAAGACTGATGTACTTCTTAATATTAAGACTGGTGTACTTCTTAATATTAAGACTGATGTACTTCTTAATATTAAGACTGATGTACTTCTTAATATTAAGACTGATGTACTTCTTAATATTAAGACTGATGTACTTCTTAATATTAAGACTGATGTACTTCTTAATATTAAGACTGGTGTACTTCTTAATATTAAGACTGATGTACTTCTTAATATTAAGACTGATATACTTCTTAATATTAAGACTGATGTACTTCTTAATATTAAGACTGATGTACTTCTTAATATTAAGACTGATGTACTTCTTAATATTAAAACTGATGTACTTCTTAATATTAAGACTGATGTACTTCTTAATATTAAGACTGATGTACTTCTTAATATTAAGACTGATGTACTTCTTAATATTAAGACTGATGTACTTCTTAATATTAAGACTGATGTACTTCTTAATATTTACCAGTTTGAATATGTTGTGCCTTTGTTGTGAAGCAAAGTTCTTAATGCTTATTAAAAAAAAATTGAGGAAGACTCCAGGGCTCTGGAGGAATTAAGAGCACATGGATTTGTTGCCAGAACTGTCATTTGCCCCACCTGTGGTGAAGAATTTAGAGCCTCTAATTCACCACAATTAGTTACGTTTTCAGCTATAAGCCACAAAGACTTTTTATTTCCAAGTTTTGCACGGCATTTGATTAAATCAGAAAATAGCTTCAAGTTCCAGGTTAGGTTAGAAAAGGGAAGGTTATATTTAGTTTAGGTAAATATTCGTAAGCCAATCTATTCAATATCTCCTTACCTTTATAATGCACTGCAAATTCAACCTCAGATACTTGTTCAGATCATCTCTAACAGTTATGCCGCTGAATTACAGCAAAAAATATGAATTTTTTTCCTTCTCTTCGAAAAGTAAAGTTTAGTTTAGTTTGAACAAGGTTCTGTTATTTGTCAATATAAGTTAAGGTATGGTTAATTTATGTTATGTTATGTTAATTTAAAAAGCCATCAAAATTTTTCTATGACTTAAAGTAGGGAGTTGTGAGAGGTGCAGACGCCATTTTCTTTCGTAGCCACATGCCAATCTGGTGAAAATGTAAAAATTCACCAAAAGAAATAGCTTTGTTAGCATAACTTTTTTAGAGCTGCAGTTAAATAAGCCTAACAAAAGCTAACCCAGCCAAACCTAACTAAACATAACAAAATGTAACAAAACCTAACGAAACCTAAATTTTTTTTAATCATATTTTTTCTGCAATTCAGCGGCATAGCTGTTTGAGGTGATCTGAACAAGTTTCTGAGGTTGAATTTGCAGTGCATTATAAAGGTAAGGAGATATCGAATGGGTCATCTTACGAACATTTACCTTAGTTTATAAGAAGTAGAAAACTGTCAGGCTAGAGTAGGGTTGGTGGCAGATCAGTGGAGGGTACAACCAACTACAAATTTCGCCGATGGTTACCAGTCGATAAGTCTGCATAACTAGGGGAGAGCGGAGTAAGTTGAGCCACAGGCTTTTACTCATATTTGAAAAGCTGGACCAGAGAACTAACACCATATATGGGGAAGCAATAACAATACAACCCTCCCCACATTGTTTCAAGCCTAGCACCAGATGCTGATGAGCTACACCCAAAAAACATTTTTTCAGCTCTAAAAGTGAAAAACTATGAAACAGATATGTGCTAAGTTTATTCATATATTATTTAGATATTGCCTGACCTCTTAACTTCCATGTATAGAATAATTTTAAGTGCATTTGCAGGGAATAAGTAATAAACCAAGGCATGTTGTTATTAAGTGATACGTGGACATATATTAGAAAATCAAGGATGGGGTAAGTTGAGCCACAACAACTGGGGCAAGTTGAGCCACCATACTACTGATAAAATTGTGTATCTATTAGCCATGCAAAGATTATTTTCAAAGCCTAGCTGAGTATTAAATTTTAGACTAACACCCAATATAATTGTTAAGCATATTGAAAATGTTTTAGGTATATATAGGCTATTAAAAAAAAAAAAAAAACGACTGGCTACACAGGATTGTCCCTAAAACAAAGAGTATTTCCTCCTGATATGTAGAAGGATCTAGCAAACCTTGTCAAATTACTGCCAGATATGTTCCATGGATTGTCAGTAGAAAGATGTTGTTTATTAGCTTATGAGTTTGTCAAAATATATACAATCAATACTTGCTGTCATAATAGGTTTCCTTTATGTATTTCACAGCATGTAATAAACCTCTTATGCAACTTTCTTTCTTTCTTTTCTTTTTTTTTTTTTTTTTTTTTTTTTTACATTAAAAGGATACTGGCTAAGGGAAAAATAAATTAAGTATAAAAAAAAATCCCGTTTGTCGCCAGATCCTGTAGAGAGGACAGTAAAAGAAATATATACATGGGGGGAAGTCCAATTTAGTATGAGAGATGTCTTGACACTCCTCTTTTGAAAGAGTTTAAGTCATAGGCAGGTGGAAAAACAAAGACAAAGGAAGAGAGTTCCAGAGTTTACCAGTGTAAGAGATGAAAGAGTGAAGATACTGGTTAACTCTTGCATTAGGTAGATGGACAGAATAAGGATGAGAATAAGTAGAAAGTCTTGTGCAGCGAGGCCGCGGGAGGGGAGGAGGCATGCAGTTAGCAAGTTCAGAAGAGCAGTCAGCATGAAAATAGTAGAAGAAGATAGATAAAGAAGCAACATTGCGGCAGTGACTTAAAGAGTCAAGACAGTCAGTTAGAGTTGATTAGGCAAAAAGCTTTAGACTCCACCCTGTTTAAAAGAGCTGTATGAGTTGAGCACCCCCCAGACATGAGAGCCATACTCTATACATGGGCAGATAAGGCCCCTGTACAGAGCAAGCAGCTGAGAGGGAGAGAAAAATGGACGCAGACGCCATAGGACACCTAACTTGTTTCTTTTGTTGTTTCATAATTTTCACAACTTAAAAAAGAAACCTAGCATGGAACAACTTGCCCCATCGGGTGGCTCAACTTACCCCATGTATGGGGTAAGTTGAGCCATTTGAAGTATTATTTTTGAGTGACCGGCATGACATTAGGAAAGGAGAAATAAAGCTGAAAGTGGCTTCAAATATGCTTGAAAGATGGAATTTTTAGATGACATTTTAATTTGTATTCATTACGCTTGTTTTAGAGATAACTTGCGCAAAGCGAAAAATGGCTCATCTTACCCCGCTCTCCCCTACTGCTCGGACAATATCGATATAAATATGAAGTCCTACATACATATTATACATAGTGTACTCAACACATCTGTGAAGGTTTCAGGCAGTGCTCATCATTATTTACCTTGCAAAGCGTCTTTGAATCTGTTAGGTTATGTTAGATTGGTTAGGTTAGGTTCAGTTCAGTTACATAAGCGTTTTATATTTTATTACCCAAAATTTAGGAATTTCATCCTAGATATTTTCTGGATTGCCATATATGTCCTATATTTGCTTCCAATGATGAGCACCGCCTGAAACCTTTACAATTGTGTTAAGTACACTATGTATAGTATGTAGGACTTAATGATTATATTGATATCGTCCAAGCAGTAGTTATGCAGATTTAACCAAGACAAATGTCATTCACTCAAAACACTTCAAAATCTATTAGAATAAAAAGTTTCGTCCGAAAATAGACAGCGTAATTAATACGAATCTTTATCCAAAAGGGTAACTATTGCTTCCAGAGTAACTCATCTCACCTTTCTTCCTGTTTTGACCCATGTTGATCAGATATCCTATGCAAGGTGCGAGGGTTGAGTGCTTCTCCAAGTTCTTTAGCGCCTCACCATTAGTTGTGTGACACCACCTGATATCTTGATACGCTTTATCATTACATTCTCAAAACGTGTTAAGGTCTGCACAAATATGTCATGTGTTATTGTGCAGCACTTTTCAAGTGACTCTCCCTCACACTGTTCTGTTAACGTGAGCACCACATAACGTATCGCCTCTACACTCGAGTAGTGATGGGCGCTTTGTGAACGAGTCGGTTCATAGAGCCGGCTCTTCCAGGTGAACGAGAAGAGCCGGATCTTTCTCGAGAGCCGTTTGGGATTTTTTTGAGAGCCGTTAATTTTTTTTTTCTAGTTTTTCCATATTTTTGCAATTTTCTAACAAAATGCAAAAATTACCGATTGTTAATAATTATAGTAATGATAATAATAATAATACTTACGAGAATGAAGCCTATTCATAGAAATTATATAGTAAAATTGTTAAGTTACCCCTTCAAGTTAACAAAGAAAACTGTATTTACAAGTGCTTTGGCCTCTAGCAAAGAGGGGTAACTCAACACATAAAACACATATATATGAATAATTCAGAAAATATATGGTGTATATGGCAGGCCAATGATGTAGAATGTATACTATAATATTCCCTACAACATATCGGTAAATGAAGACAATCTGATAATATTAAGAGGTCAAATTAAATTATAGAACTCTTCTCAAAATAGTGTACATATCATACAAATCAAGTATATTTTTTTCCATAGTTAATTTTTTAACACAAAACTCATTTTCTCATTATAGCTCGAGAACCATAAGGTATACGTACAATGACTACGAATAGACAAAGAGTGAATAGGAATCCAACTTTTTGTTGCAACATTTAAAAATGAAATTACTCTTTATATAATTAAGGAAATTTTTTTTTTTCATAACCTGAGTAAAATAAAAAAAATAACTACACTAGCTGATACGCCTTTTAAAAATATTTAAATGATTATAGGTGCATTTTTTGTCAAACTAATCGTTAAGGTTTTTTCCTTATAACTCGAAAACTATGAAATTGACGTAAAATGATTAGGAGTAATTAGGGAAGTTAAATGAAACAAACTTTCTTATCATTCTATTGAAAATGAAACTCAATGATAAATGACCATCGAAAATTTTTTTTTCTTAACTATTAGCGTTATTCAAAATCAGACTACACCAGTTGAAAGGCCTTTTGAAGGTAAGAAAATAACTATTTAACATAATTTTTGTCAAACTAGTATTTAACATTTCGTTTTGTAAAAACGAAAACTATGGAGTTTAAGTCAAAAAATCTGCGAATAATTAAAATAAGGAAATAAATATATATATTTTTTGGACCATCAGAACATGTAAACAGTTTATAAATAATGAAAACATTAAAAACAAAAAGGTTTTGGCGTAAAGTTAGATTAAATTACATGATTTGATAGAACTTTTAAAATTACATCAATTAGCATAAGTGCATTTTTTCTGTACGACTAATATTTACGCGATAAAAGACAAGTTAACTACGTTGATAATTTGCGGGGTGGTAGGGTACCCCACAACCCCTCAAACTCACGTTAGGTAACAGTCAACCGTCGCGCGCTCTCTCTCTCTCTCTCTCTCTCTCTCTCTCTCTCTCTCTCTCTCTCTCTGATATATAAATGTTAAATAAGAAAGAAAATAGATAGTATGTGTGTGTGTGTGTGTGTGTGTGTGTGTGTGTGTGTGTGTGTGTGTGTGTGTGTGTGTGTGTGTGACCGTGTGTGTGTGTGTGTGTGTGACCATGAACGAAAAATTGTCTGAGTCTCTCTCTCTCTCTCTCTCTCTCTCTCTCTCTCTCTCTCTCTCTCTCTCTCTCTCTCTCTCTCTCTCTCTCTCTCATATAGAAATGTTAAATAAGAAAGAAAATAGATAGTATGTTTGTGTGTGTGTGTGTATATGTGTGACCGTGTGTGTGTATGTGTGTGTGTGTGTGTGTGTGTGTGTGTGTGTGTGTGTGTGTGTGTATGTATGTGTGTGTGTGTGTGTGTGTGTGTGTGTGTGTGTGTGTGTGTGTGTGTGTGTGTGTGTGTGTGTGAACGAAAAATTCTCTCTCTCTCTCTTTCTCTCTCTCTCTCTCTCTCTCTCTCTCTCTCTCTCTCTCTCTCTCTCTCTCTCTCTCTCTCTCTCTCTCTCTCTCTCTCTCTCTCTCTCTCTCTCTTCTCTCTCTCTCTCTCTCTCTGATAGATAAATATTAAATGAAAAAGAAAATAGATCATATGTGTGTGTGTGTGTGTGTGTGTGTGTGTGTGTGTGTGTGTGTGTGTGTGTGTGTGTGTGTGTGTGTGTGTGTGTCTGTCTGTCTGTCTGTCTGTCCGCCAAATAATAGGCGAGGCAAGTCCACATATGTGCCTCAGTAAGCCTACTATCGCCAACGGTTAATGATAACAAAAAATATTTGGTTTAAATTAAACATTTTTTGAAAGCTTTTTCACCTTTCCTTAAATCAATAGGTATTGAAAGCTAACTAGCAAAGTTATCCTAAGAAATTTCTTCTAAATTATAAAGACTATAAACAGAATATGTGGAACTACTTAAAAAAAAGTATTTGAGAGCTGAAAGAGCCGTTTGGGAGCCGGAAGAGCCGGCTCTTTTGAGTGAACGAGACCGAAAGACTCGGTTCTCGGAAAAGAGCCGGAACGCCCATCACTACACTCGAGTGACTCCACACTCCAGACTCTACAGGTCCTCAGGTTAAACTAATTCCAGCTGAAGTAACTGATAAACAATTGTATTTCATTCCAAACGTATCTTCTACAATGATGAAATATTGTTGATGGTAATCTAAGTATTATATTTGAAATATATATATTATTTCATTGCATATAAAAAAAACTAATGTGTTTCTTGTCTCTATAACAATTCCTCATCATCATCATCAGCCTGTATGAGTCTGCAGTCTGCACTCTGTTGCAGAATAAGGGTTATGGTATTCCACAAACTCCATTAATCTCCATCAGGTGCCCTTCTATTCCAGATTACCTTAACAAAACTCTTATCACTCCATCTAGTTAGTAGTTAGTGTTGCCACTCTAGTTATTTTCCAGCTACATCTTGCGATTCTGGACTGCGATCTGGCGGGGATATTTGCTTTTTAGCTGCTAACAGAGATTCAAACTTACAGCACTAATGAAATTTTGAACCTTTCTGTGATGCTTCCAATTTAATTTCAAATAGGCCTACTGAATGTACCTTTTTTTGTTATGTTTAGTCTGCCCTTAGATCCTGTATTCCCAAGGGGATACTGCATTATATAAATGTTTTTACTCACATCATTCATACTTTTATGCTATATGTTTATATTAAGGTTTATATTAGAATTGTTTTTCCAAACTTTCAAATCCTATGCAGTCAACCCCTCCCACCAGACAGTTTTCTATGGAAAGAAATTAATATCATAATCTAATCACTATTAATAGTCATTAACTTGTCAAAATGCTCTCCATAGTCTAATATAATTAACCTACTTAGTTATCTTCCCACAAAACTTTGTTAAGAATGACGTAATATTGCATCATGTGAGGCGATCATGCCCCAGGGCCTGTCCCTGAGAAAAGTCACGTAGACAAAAATGTTCCCCTATATAGTAATCCAGAGATCAGGTTCAATAGATATCTAAATGTCACTTATTTAGCGTAAAAATTAATTTCCTATAAACTAACAACTATTTCACGTCTCAATAATTATTAATAATAAGATCAAAGGAGGAATATCCTCGAACCCCCCCCCCCTTCCCCCTTCTCATCTCCCGCCTTTTTCCCAGAGAGCATCATTCGTGGCTCACCCTCCATTGTGTTCGCAGGTGAGTGGCATCGCTCTCGAAATCCCTCAATATTTGTGAAATCCAATACCTCTCGCCATTATTATATAGTCCACAATCTTCCCCAGTAGTCTGACAATACATGTAAACTCCTATTGAGATCTATTATAAGTGGATAATATCAATTTCCTTCTCTTCAAGAAGGACAACGTGGTTTCAAAACCGCATGGCCTCCTGTGTCCCCTGTTCCCCTTCAAAATAATATTTCATAGTGTACAATATATATTTTTCCCGGTAATTTCTATGTTATTGTGACTGTGTATTAACTTCTGAGTTAAGGAAGTGAATTATCATTCGTGGCTCACCCTCCATTGTGTTCGCAGGACTCCACCATCACACCTATACAGTGAACACATTTCCCACTATGTATTTGTTAGTAATGTCAAACCACGGGGTGAATTATGCCCCATCTAAGATATTTTTCTTTGTTGTATAAGGGAACCACGTGGGTTTGTTTTAAGATGTAGTTGTATTAGGTTGGCCAAAGTAATTTTTTTGTTAGTTCTTCAGGGTAGGAAGGAAATTCAATGTTCGTGGAAGATGAATATGTCGGAAATGTTGAACCCAGAAAGTAATGTTTTCACCCTAGTTTAGGAAAAATTCTCTTGAGAAAAAGGTTACTTAACCACTCTCAGGTACAGTTACTAAATTCACAACATTTACAGGGTGACATAATTAGGGAAGGGAGTTAAGGGTATAAAGTTTGTTTTAGTGTATGAAAAGAATTGATATCTCTGAATGAGATAAAGGAAGACCAACTCAGTGTGTACGTTTATGGTCGTTTTCTCTGTTGTAAACAGTTAAGCTTCTGATGCCTTAGTGTATGTTTAAGGTATATTCCATCCCAACTATACAGTAAATAAATAACTAGTAAATCTAAAGAAGTGATTTCGTATTATAATAACCTCTGTTGGTGTGGTAATGTTAATAGGGAGGGGCTCAACACTCTTGAAAAAGGATATGAAACAAATCCACGAATCCATGTGCCTTATTGAAACTCAGTCCACTCTACCAAATAACTAAATTGTTAAATCAGTTCCCCCTTTCTTTTCATTGGTCGCCTATATTTCCCTGGTAGTAATTATTTTCTCTTTCGAATATTTTAACTTCCCTTTAGGAAGAAATTAAATTCCCTGAGAATCCCCTAATTCTCACTAAACCTTTGGGGGTGGTGGCAGCTTTCTTTCCTTAATATCCAGGGAAATATCCAACATCAGGAACCATTAATTAATATAATTAATCAAAGTAAATATATTTTTAATTGCCATGAGAGTTCCCCATTCGAAGTTAATTTAATGACAAGGCACCACACTGGTGGTCCTTCAGCAGTGAAGTGAAAGTAAAACAAATTAATTAAATAAAGAATAGAATAACAGAACAACAATTAACAAAATAAATAAATATAAAAATAACGCCCCCGTTCCCCCCCCGGGCACCACACTGGTGGCTTAAGCGGTGGGATTCAAAGTGTTTTGAGCACTACCTAACAATTACCACAGCAAGTGAGGATGAAAAAGTTTCTTGTCATGCAATAATCAAGTAAGAGGAATGATAAATGAAGTAGTTGTACTCAGGGCCCTACGTGACACATGATTTGTTCTTTTGCTAAGGTATAGCTCTGGGTTAGGTTAAGTTAATCTGGATTAAATTAGTAAATAAGTTAGCCTGGATTAAGGTACCCTAACGATTATCCCGCTATAGTTTGGATAACTCGGGAAACGTTAGATGTAAAGGAAGATAATGATTTTGTGGAAGCAAGTTGATGTTATTTTTGTTTAATTAGGCACCTATTTGTGTCAGGTTTTGCCCACATTGTCGTAATCATTTAGTAAAGCTCGAGTTTATTTTTTTTTAGTGATGAAATTAAGTAAGGTTAGTGAGTTAAAGATTCAACAACTTAGAGGCACCCTAAACTTTCAACACAAACAAAACACACACACTGTTCTGGAGAGCATGGAGCAGTACGTCGCAGGCCTCGGAATGCCCCAGTCTATGGTCCACGACAACGGATTGGAGTCCGTGTCGCAGCAGTTCAAGATCTCTACAGGAGACATCGGATCCTCAGTCTTCACATGGCAGTCAAGACCAAAGCCACATGTGGACAAAGAGGAGTGGTTACTGACTCCTCTGGAAGTTTTGTGTGCCGGGAAAGACAATGATGAACCGATGCCTCCACGGCTGTGTGGTGGACCTGAGCGATGTATTGAGGAGTGTGGATACAGTGGCTGGGCAGAAACAACCCCAAAGAACTATGCCACAATGGGTGTTAGTTTTAAGGTGTAGAGGAACAGGTTTGGACAATTAGTGGTGCCAAGTTACAGTCCCCTTGGAGGTATGTTGTTGGTGAATCGACCCAGGTGTGACAGGTCGATAGACTATCCACCTTAATTCCCCCGGGCCTAGTTTGAGCCCTGAAGGAGTGGTGAACTTTTAAAGTAGAAGATAAGTTCACAGGATTGTGTGTAGTTCACACAATGGACTAGTTCAGGAAGCTGTAGGCCACTTTAACGTGAGGGAATCACACCTGGTAGTAGTGTGATTAGGCCTCTAAGCTACAGTCTGCCGGTGTTAGGAGGTGGAGGAGACATCAGGACGTAGCCTAAGCTCTGTCAAATGCTTCCTGTATGACCACTTGCTGCGGAAACGAATGAAGGGTGATTGAATGCGAATGTTGTGAGCAAATGAAGATGAATGACTGAGAATTTATGTTATTGTTTGTTTTGGTGTGAAAGTCAAGGGCTGGAAGGCTCAACTTAGCTACCGAGTGTCCGGGATCTTGTACAGTTGACGAGATCATCCATACTTCTCTCATGAGTATGTGGACTGGGGTGTGCCCTACAATAATCTGAACTACAGCCAAGTAGCAGCAGTAGCCAGGCAATTGGTTTCTCAGGAACCACATATTACGTTGCCAGTGTTTTAGCCAGGAAGGGCTGCAGAAGTAGTGGAGTGGTGGGGAAGGTCGAGTGAATGTTAGACTGATGGAAAACCAAGGTGGGTTGTAACCTTAGTGACCACTAAACCAGTTCCTAAATGGTAAACCTGTTAGGATGTAATTTTTTTTATATTATTAGTGAGTAAAAACATTTCACCCGGAGGGAAAAGTCGTGTGATGCTTCCAATTTAATTTCAAATAGGCCTACTGAATGTACCTTTTTTTGTTATGTTTAGTCTGCCCTTAGATCCTGTATTCCCAAGGGGATACTGCATTATATAAATGTTTTTACTCACATCATTCATACTTTTATGCTATATGTTTATATTAAGGTTTATATTAGAATTGTTTTTCCAAACTTTCAAATCCTATGCAGTCAACCCCTCCCACCAGACAGTTTTCTATGGAAAGAAATTAATATCATAATCTAATCACTATTAATAGTCATTAACTTGTCAAAATGCTCTCCATAGTCTAATATAATTAACCTACTTAGTTATCTTCCCACAAAACTTTGTTAAGAATGACGTAATATTGCATCATGTGAGGCGATCATGCCCCAGGGCCTGTCCCTGAGAAAAGTCACGTAGACAAAAATGTTCCCCTATATAGTAATCCAGAGATCAGGTTCAATAGATATCTAAATGTCACTTATTTAGCGTAAAAATTAATTTCCTATAAACTAACAACTATTTCACGTCTCAATAATTATTAATAATAAGATCAAAGGAGGAATATCCTCGAACCCCCCCCCCCTTCCCCCTTCTCATCTCCCGCCTTTTTCCCAGAGAGCATCATTCGTGGCTCACCCTCCATTGTGTTCGCAGGTGAGTGACATCGCTCTCGAAATCCCTCAATATTTGTGAAATCCAATACCTCTCGCCATTATTATATAGTCCACAATCTTCCCCAGTAGTCTGACAATACATGTAAACTCCTATTGAGATCTATTATAAGTGGATAATATCAATTTCCTTCTCTTCAAGAAGGACAACGTGGTTTCAAAACCGCATGGCCTCCTGTGTCCCCTGTTCCCCTTCAAAATAATATTTCATAGTGTACAATATATATTTTTCCCGGTAATTTCTATGTTATTGTGACTGTGTATTAACTTCTGAGTTAAGGAAGTGAATTATCATTCGTGGCTCACCCTCCATTGTGTTCGCAGGACTCCACCATCACACCTATACAGTGAACACATTTCCCACTATGTATTTGTTAGTAATGTCAAACCACGGGGTGAATTATGCCCCATCTAAGATATTTTTCTTTGTTGTATAAGGGAACCACGTGGGTTTGTTTTAAGATGTAGTTGTATTAGGTTGGCCAAAGTAATTTTTTTGTTAGTTCTTCAGGGTAGGAAGGAAATTCAATGTTCGTGGAAGATGAATATGTCGGAAATGTTGAACCCAGAAAGTAATGTTTTCACCCTAGTTTAGGAAAAATTCTCTTGAGAAAAAGGTTACTTAACCACTCTCAGGTACAGTTACTAAATTCACAACATTTACAGGGTGACATAATTAGGGAAGGGAGTTAAGGGTATAAAGTTTGTTTTAGTGTATGAAAAGAATTGATATCTCTGAATGAGATAAAGGAAGACCAACTCAGTGTGTACGTTTATGGTCGTTTTCTCTGTTGTAAACAGTTAAGCTTCTGATGCCTTAGTGTATGTTTAAGGTATATTCCATCCCAACTATACAGTAAATAAATAACTAGTAAATCTAAAGAAGTGATTTCGTATTATAATAACCTCTGTTGGTGTGGTAATGTTAATAGGGAGGGGCTCAACACTCTTGAAAAAGGATATGAAACAAATCCACGAATCCATGTGCCTTATTGAAACTCAGTCCACTCTACCAAATAACTAAATTGTTAAATCAGTTCCCCCTTTCTTTTCATTGGTCGCCTATATTTCCCTGGTAGTAATTATTTTCTCTTTCGAATATTTTAACTTCCCTTTAGGAAGAAATTAAATTCCCTGAGAATCCCCTAATTCTCACTAAACCTTTGGGGGTGGTGGCAGCTTTCTTTCCTTAATATCCAGGGAAATATCCAACATCAGGAACCATTAATTAATATAATTAATCAAAGTAAATATATTTTTAATTGCCATGAGAGTTCCCCATTCGAAGTTAATTTAATGACAAGGCACCACACTGGTGGTCCTTCAGCAGTGAAGTGAAAGTAAAACAAATTAATTAAATAAAGAATAGAATAACAGAACAACAATTAACAAAATAAATAAATATAAAAATAACGCCCCCGTTCCCCCCCCGGGCACCACATTTCGTCACAAATGGTCGAAGTGAACACGAACTGTTGGTGTTCACTTCGAATCATTGATTGCTTCTTAAGTTGTCACCCACTGGGTGACAGACTGGGACTGATACACATGTGTGACTGTGTGTGTGTATCAATTCTGGATGTAATATAGATGTTATTTAATGTTTTTTTTATAACATAAAATTATCTATTTGGGACTTGATCTAGCGGGTTTTGATGTAAGATTTACCAGGATTTCCAATTTCTCTAAACATTGCATTAGTTCATTGTCCTGCATCCTTTTACCATCTCTGGGTTGTCATTGTAGAGTCGATCTTTTATCTCCAGCGTATTACGTGTACCGCCCATAAACACTGTTTTTTCTTTAATTTGTAGTAAGATGTCTCCAACTTTAGTCTGCTGCCTACTCCATCCATGTTAGGTCACCTATTATCCTCTATTCCCCTTTTGGGCACTTACAAGTTTCAAAACTTTTGAAAAACTCCATGTTTCAGATCCATATGTTAAAACTGGAAGAATGCACTTATTATAAAACTTTCTCTTCCATGATAGTAGGAAACTACTTTTTATAATGTGTAGTCTATCAAAAACCAAAGGACACCTGAACCATGGTGAGCTGAATGTATAAGTGGGGGATATAACTGGTCTGCTCCCCTTAACCTTTAGGAATGAGTAAGGGCAATGAAAGAGGGAGGGTATATCGTGCCCATGGCACCTTCAGGTTGTTAATAACTGAACATGTAGTTGCATTTCATCTTCTCAACACGGCTCGCACACTTTAGGAAGCGAAAGGGAGTGGGAGATAAGGAAAAAAAAGATATGAAACTAAGTAAATAAATCTAGAAAAAAGAAAAGGCCAAGTGAACATTGGTTGTGGAGGTCAAATTGTCTCCATCACAGCATCGACCACAATCTCTGCTTAGGAAGCCCCTCCACAGTAGCAATGGGCTTGGAAACAGGGGGATGACAGAGGGACTAAACTCGTAGTTAGCTTTTCATCCTCTTAGCATAGCTCTCACTCTGCAGGAAAAGGGGATACTGGAAAGTAAAAAAAGAATACACGAAACAGGGGGACTTATGCCAAGCGAAAATCGGTTGGAACAGAGGCTGAAGTCCGAGGTTGTAGAGGCCAAGTTCCCTGTCAGAAACTCCCCTGAAGTTAACTAAATAAAGCCTAAATGCCTAGGGCTGGACACTCCTGATTCATATTTTCATGTACCAACCATTTATCATCAAAACTTTTGACTTAAATCAGTCATTAACCTGAACTTAATTGGACCACAGTACTGCAAATAGTGTAAATACTAGCTTATCGTGATGATTAAATATACTATTTTCAATGTAGATGATTTGAGTGATTTTCAATTACTTTCTTTGGGTAACCAAGAAATACCTGTAAGTACTTCCCTTGGGGAGAGGATGTCAGAAATTTGGATAGGTTGGATTAGCTTGGACTCCATCAATTGAGCATTGGTGGTGGTGTTGCTGTACTAACAATGCATGCCACGTGAAGGTAGGGAGGGTAAGTTTTTATATTTTTCCCAACACTCTTACAGAAACTTGCTGCTCACTGATGTAAGTCCAACATACATAACACATGTGGGTTTGCAATTTGTTTGGTCCTGGCAGTGTTCTTTTTCCTGTTTGATCATTATCCTGTAAATGTATCATGAGGTGCTGCCAACAGATCTATACTGTATGGAATCTGTAACTATGCAAAGACCTCTAAGACTATTTTGATAAAAATTTCAATGCATAGCATTGAGCAAAAATTATTTAATCTTGTCTAGAAATACACAAAAATCAATAAATAGAAAGAAGATTTTATTTAGACATTTGACTAGTATGTACAAAAGTTATATAAAAAAGTTTCATCTTTGGTGATGTGCCAGTGAACCTTCAGTTTAACTCAAGAGTCAGTTGTGCGATGCTTGTCAGTACAGGAATTTCCATACTAACACAAAGATGTCTGACATTTCCTCAAATTATATTCTTATGGCAATTGGAAATCAAAGCTGAAAGCAAGTTCCTTTAAACTTCAACGTAAGTTCACCACTAAGAAGAAAGTTTAGTTTGATTTTGGGGGATATACAAAGGCTTAATCATATCAAGCACAATACATAAGAAAATATTTTCTTTAAGATAGCATGAAATTACATTTGCAGATTACACTGTACCACATTGCAAAAATAGGAAAGAGACTGTCATTATCTTATGAAGAACAATGACAAACACGGGCATTGGGGATGCCATTTACTACCAATTTTCAATGTTTCTTTATTACATATACAATGGCACCATTCAAGCCTAAATTTGTTACAGTAACTGGGATCATCAGTATACGTATCATTCATATATCATAAATACCCAGGAACAACAAATACCCATTGGTAAAAAAAAAAAAAATAAATAAATAAATAAATAAAAATAAAAATAAATAAAAATAAAATAAAAATAAAAACACACACACACACCTCAACGAAGTTCCCCAGTTAACAGAAGATTTACATGGTATGTTTAAGTATATATATGTATATATATACACACACTATTAACAGTGGTAGCTTACAAACGTCAACTGTATTTGCATCACCTCCAATGTACACAATATACACATGTACATTATGCCCTCACATTGATTATTTGAAACAGCACTTCATTCTTAAAGATTATTAATTGTCATTCATTGTCAATGTCATGTTGATAATAGTTTTCTGCTCACTGGAAAATGTAATTTTCCAACTTGCAACTCACATATGGAACTTAAATGCCAAACCAAATGAATAATGAGTACTATGCTGCACCAATGCTAATTGGTTAATATAATAAAAGAGGTATAACTAATCCTTTATCAAGAACTGTGAGTCACACAAAGAAGTGGGCAATAATGCAATCCTAAAACTATACTGGACAGCTTATAAGCTTACAATTACCAGATGTTGCAGCTTACCTGCAAAACTTATCAACAAGTAGTCAAGTAAAAGTTTTCAATTTAACTTACTTTCTTCAGAGCCACTTCCTCATGCTGCACACAGAGAAATAAAGACAGTAAGCTTGAGGAGCAAACCTGAGATTGAGAGAGATTTTAGCCAAAATAATGTTTATTGAGACCTGATGCAAGCCTTCCCTTGTTCCTGTGTTCTGACTGCCATTTCAGGCTTATGTTCATATCTTTTTTGTACTGGTGAGAGGGCATGAATCAACGAGTATGCATGTACTCATAATTTCCAAAAAAAATCTTGCCTCTAGGTAGCAGCCCTCAGCCTGCAGCCAGGCCAAGGGCTAGTCCAGTTTGCACTGGCTGGCCCACACTCAGGGACTGGAAGGCACCCTTGCCAATGACTGACTTATGCAGCAAAACTCCTGCAATTATTGCTACTGTTTCCCTGCTGCCACTGCTGCACAGTACATCTGGCACAAGGTCCCCTGGGCTGAGGTAGGCTTGCAGGCTGGAGCATTGTAGGACAGTGAAGCAGTAATGAGTAACATTTTGTTTCCACTCTTACAGTAACACCTATTCCTCAACAAAGTGAAAATAATACACAAGCAATTTTTGTTTAAAGGAAATAACTAATTTGCTTATTTATAAATAGCAGAAAAACAAGATGTAATAATCAATAAGGCTCAAAACAATACCTAATATTTTTTTTATTCAGCCACTGTCATTTTTAAATAAAAAATATCACACTAATCCACTTAATTTATATTGACAAAATATGAAGAGTAGAAACGGATGGATAACATCAAACTTTAATTATACAGAAATATAGATATGCATGATTAATACTCTAGTATTGTCATCTTTTTATAATGTTATTGACAATGAAATTTGTTTGTAGAATAATTTTTTAGGCAAGAAAACTGTGTTAAAAATATAAATGTAACATTCTGTCTGATTTAATATGAATCTCTTACATGAGTACAAGAAGAAGTAAGACATACAAAGTTATTTTTGATATCACTGGAATAAATATTACCCTAATTTTGAAAAAATACTGGAGATTTCAAAATGACTGGCACCTAAACAATTACATTTTGTACCTTCATCCACGACTGTGGTGCAGCGCTGGCTGCCTCCGAGGCTGCTGGCCCTCGGCCTCCTGGAATGGTGGTCATTGTGTCCCTGGTTGTAAAGTACCAAAAGGGCCAATGCAAATAATGTGTTTCAGGTCAAACTGATTTTTTTTTTTCTATAATGAGAACACCATATTTGAGTGAGAAATTTTTATGATGTGGAGTTTACACAATTTTCTTCTGATATGTGCACCATTCCACAGAAAGAGAAGGCATATGGGTAAACAAATATTTTCAACCATGTGCATGTTATTGTACATTCTATTTCTGTTTCACAATCATCAGCACTCACACAACAACACTCATCAGCACCTGGTGGCTAAGGAAGGTACCCTGCCTTCAGCACACTGGATGACAAAGTGTACTTCTACTGAGAATTTGTCCTCCACATTACCTCTTTGTTTCCCTCAGTATTAGCACTATCACAATTTTGTTCACTGTGTGCCTCAGAACAAAAGGTCCAGTAGAGTCTTTGAACACAACAACAGTCTTCAAGGCATCTGGACTGCTATTTGTGACAAAAAAAATTTTCTTTGCATTCTAGCACACTACTAGAAATACATATGGCAGATTCATTAATCGCTTTCTGATCCATCTTCTTCAAAACCCGTGAGATCGACTTCTACTAATTTTCCATTATGGAGTGCATACTCGAGGAGTGCCAGGTGACAAAACACATACTGATCAGGCATCTGGATGGAGTATGCTCGTTGGGACCGGATCTTCTCCACCGTTCCTTTCACGTCTATGGTACCAGTTTCTTCTAAGCGTCGTATACAGATATCAAGGGTGCAAAATGTTCCTGAAATGATATGCAATAATAATAACAATGATAATGATGATAATAATAATAATAATAACAACAGGAATAATAATCATCTACCTATCTATATATCAGGCTGACATCCCCCCCCCCCCCCCCCCCAAAAAAAAAAAAAAAAAAAAAAAAAAAAAAAAAAAAAAAAAAAAAAAAAAAAAAAAAAAAAAAAAAAAAACACACACACACACACACACACACACACCTACATACACACAGACTCCTCTCACTTATCCCCAAAGTCCCTCGTGGAAAAGAGACTGGCCACCCTGCCCTAACACTTTTCACACCGTCCATCCATCCCATTCTTAGCCTTCCTCTCAACCGCACACCTCTTACATCAGATCCTACTATTCTCTTCAAAACCCAGCTCCCCTCAATTCTCTCCTTGTGTCCCAACCACTGCAACACACTCTGCTCTCTTCAACCAGCCAACTCTCATAACACCAGTTCTTCTTTGCACCTCATTTTCTCATCCATATAAATATTGAACAACCTTGGTGACATCACACATCCCTGACGTAGTCCTACTGTGTGTGTGTGTATTTACCTAAAATTTACCTAAATACAGAGCCTGCGCTACACTTGTATATTTGTCAAATTTTGCCTTCAGTTGTTCTACATTCTTAGCCATTATCACCTCTTCCTTCAGTCCATTCTTAATATTTATACTTCTCTGGGGTAAACATTTGTTTTTTTTGTCATTCAAGTAAATTATTTTAGCAACTTTTTCTTGCTTTCCCTGTAGTACTGCACTTTTCCTTCCTTCCATTCAGACTTAAATTTTTTTTTACTAGTGTTCTCATTTCTCTTCCCTTAAGGTAGTATTCCATCCAGCTTTTTCATGTTCCTTTTAATCCTCCAATGTATTCCAACTTCCATAGTAATCTCCTGTGCAGAATGATATCCAAGATCTTTTTAAAGTCTAAATATATGCAATTCGCCCATCCATCTCTTTCTTGTGTTATATCTATCATTCTTGAGTAAAAGCTTAATAAGTTGGTAACACATAACCTTCCTGTTCTGAATTCATATTGTCAATGTATTAATACTCCTTCTTTTCTAAGTATTCCGTCAATAGTTTTTTGATAACCTTTCACACATCTTACAAACTATGCTGGTCAATGACGCTGGTCTATAATTAAGTAGTTCTCTTTTGTTTCCATTTTTCTAAATAAGTAAATAAATCAGTCCTTTTCCATTCTTTATGAACTTTTCCTGTTTTCAGAGAACACTCAATTATATCATTAATTGGCTCAGCCCTTTCTTGTCTACACTCCTTCAAGATGTATCCCAATACCCGATCTGGTCCAATTGCTTTCTTCTCATCCAATTCCTGTGTGAGTATGTACTTCAACACACACTGCTTTGCTTGACCAGCTGACTCTCTTGTAACCTCAGTTCTCCATCGCACTTCCTCATTCCTAGCTTGGTTGATCTGCGCTACTTCACACATACTCCTTATACACTTCATCTCCATTAAATTGAATCTCTTCTTCTCTAATACTCCAATATTCCATGTTTCAGCCCAATAGAGTCAAGTTGACACAGCTACTCATTCATTCCTTTGACTTGCAACTTTCTTCATTCTTGCCATCACCTTTCTGACATTACTAATCAATCTATATATTCAGAAAATTATTTTCTTATAGAGGGATTGCCAAAACAAGGCATTTAGCATTCGGGGACATTATTCTTTCCTCCTCTTCTGCGATCTGTATTTTTGTAGGAAAAAATACAGGAGAGATTTTCCAGAACCTTTGCTCTGTCTCTTAGGGCCCTCTACATGATGCCACCATATGTTTGCATGGATTGAAATGTAGCTCTTTGTATGTGGCTGCACCACCATGTGTGAAGAATCAATACAAGCATTTGATGGGCATCATGTTTCCTTATGGTCACCTTTTAAAACCCGCAGGGAATATGGTGGCAGCATTTTTGCAGTCCCCACCACAAGGCTATTATTACTATTAGTAATAATCTGCCAGTATCATTAAAAGGTGTCTTATCTGCACCCCAAACTTTCAAGGTACAAGTATACCTAGACAGGTGAGGCTGATGTGATAAGGATGGTGTGGTAAAAATAGTTGAGTAATAATGGTGAAGCTATTCTATTTTGATGCCACTTATGGGCATGTTAAGTGTTCTGAGTGACATATACTAGTATGGCATTATGCAATTTGGTATTCCATAAACTTTATGCCAGAATGCTCACCTGTCCTCCCTATCCCAGCAGAACAGTGAACTACAATGGGTGGTCCCAGAGGATGACCTGTCCAAGAGCTTCCATATGCCGTTGTCAAGCGAGCCTGAGACTCTCGTACATGTCCCAAAAATTCTAGCATGGCCATGGCTGAATCTGGCACACCATAGTCTGGCCAGGATGTGAACTGCATGTGCTCCACTCGTCTCTCTTCTCCACTCTGTGGGCAAAAAAAAACCAACCACCTTAAATAAGAGTTTTCCAAATGGAATTACACACAGGAATAAATATATATAGAGGAGAGCGGGGTAAGTTGAGCCACAGGCTTTTACTCATATTTGAAAAGCTGGACCAGAGAACTAACACCATATATGGGGAAGCAATAACACTACAACCCTCCCCACATTGTTTCAAGCCTAGCACCAGATGCTGATGAGCTACACCCAAAAAAAAAATTTTCAGCTCTAAAAGTGAAAAACTATGAAACAGATATGTGCTAAGCTTATTCATATATTATTTAGATATTGCCTGACCTCTTAACTTCCATGTATAGAATAACTTTAAGTGCATTTGCAGGGAATAAGTAATAAACCAAGGCATGTTGTTATTAAGTGATACGTGGACATATATTAGAAAATCAAGGATGGGGTAAGTTGAGCCACAACAACTGGGGCAAGTTGAGCCACCATACTACTGATAAAATTGTATATCTATTAGCCATGCAAAGATTATTTTCAAAGCCTAGCTGAGTACTAAATTTTAGACTAACACCCAATATAATTGTTAAGCATATTAAAAATGTTTTAGGTATATATAGGCTTTAAAAAAAAAAAAAAAAAAAAAAAAAAAAAAAAAAAAAAAAAAAAAAAAAAAAAAAAAAAAAAAAAAAAAAAAAAAAAAAAAAAAAAAAAAAAAAAAAAAACGACTGGCTATACAGGATTGTCCCTAAAACAAAGAGTATTTCCTCCTGATATGTAGAAGGATCTAGCAAACCTTGTCAAATTACTGCCAGATATGTTCCATAGATTGTCAGTAGAAAGATGTTGTTTATTAGCTTATGAGTTTGTCAAAATATATACAATCAATACTTGCTGTCATAATAGGTTTCCTTTATGTATTTCACAGCATGTAATTAATCTCTCTTATGCAACTAAACTTGTTTCTTTTGTGGTTTCATCATTTTCTTTCATAATAGTAATAATAATAATAATAATAATAATAATAATAATAATAATAATAATAATAATAAAAAAAAAAAAAAAAAAAAAAAAAAAAAAAAAAAAAAAAAAAAAAAAAAAAAATCCAAGCATGGAACAACTTGCCCCATCGGGTGGCTCAACTTACCCCATGTATGGGGTAAGTTGAGCCATTTGAGATATTATTTTTGAGTGATCGGCATGACATTAGGAAAGGAGAAATAAAGCTGAAAATCGCCTCATATATGCTTGAAAGATAGAATTTTCAGATGACATTAATTTGTATTCATTAAGCTTGTGTTATAAATAACTTGCACAAAGCGAAAAATGGCTCATCTTACCCCGCTCTCCCCTATTTTCCTTCAAATTACTTGGAAGAAGAAGAAGAAGAAAAAAAAAAAGAAAAAAAAAAAAAAAAAAAAAAAAAAAAAAAAATATATATATATATATATATATATATATATATATATATATATATATATATATATATATATATATATATATACATACATACATACATATATATATATATATATATATATATATATATATATATATATATATATATATATATATATATATATATATATATATATATATATATATATATACACATATATATAATTATACATACTAATCAAACATTAACTCGCTTCCCCACCCCACCTCCCACTCTTCTTGTACCACAAACCTTCACTGTACACCTCACTATGACACTTAAACAGCTGCCATTCCTCTTCCATATCCCCTTCCTCACTGTCTCTCAACACATTCCACTCGTCCTTAAGCCTCTCCTGGTATTCCTCCATTTTCTCCTTTTTGTTCAACTCATTCACATCAGAACACTCTTTGCCTTCCCCACTCATCTAGTCTTCACCCACCTCATACCTACCCTCACCTTTCCCTCCACGAGGAAGAGCTTGGACATATCTCATTTTTCCCTTCTCAAAACTCTCACATCCAACAACTGGACTATTATGTTCCTCGACACAACCACATAGTCCATCCATTCCACTATCCTTCTTGTCTCATCCATGTATACTTATGTATACATGTATACATTTTAATTTTTTCTCCCAGGCATGCCGTGTCTATCAACCAAGTCTTCAACTACATCATCACCAACACAATACAAATAATCACACCAAAGCCTGCAAACAGTCATCCAAATAATTTCAAAAAGCCTCCCTTTATGTTTCATCCCTTTCACTTCACTCCTTCCCTTACTCTCCCTCTGGTCACACCTGAAATCCTTCCACTCACACACCCAAACTCAAAATCACCCTTCCCTTTCAGTTTGGTTTCACTCAATGCTAACACATCAACACTCAACCCACACACACACTCACATAAGGGAAGGATTTCCAGCTTTCTGCTCCTGCTGGGATTGCAAGGTCACAATTCATCAGCTTATGTCCTGTACTTATTTTCTGATAGGTGAACATGGGTTACAGCATTTAAGAAGTGTCTCCACTCAACCCAGGATTTGAATCCAGGACATCTCAGTTATATGCCAATTGTGTTAACTACTACACCACCTCTGGGCCAATTATATGATACAAACTGAAAATCAAACTTTTCTTCTCATGCTAAGAGAAAATTTGACTGTCAGAAGCTAAAAAGACCAGATCTCAACTAACCACACTGTCTACAATGGTAAGGGCTGTGACGGTGTAGTCATGGTAGTTGTAGACATGAGTGTTGGTGATGGTGAAGTGTGAATGAGACACACTGCTGTCCTGCTCCAGTGGCCAGTACTGTCCACACTTGGTGCGGCCACGTTCCACTGCTCGAGTTGTCATCACCACCACACACACTCGCTGCTCCCAGATCATCCGCCAAAAGTCACCAAATGTCCCAGGCAGAGGACCTGATTGAAAGATAATATAAAATGAGCTACAAGACAAGATATATTATACTTTTTTATTACTATGCCTTTCCTTAAATGCACCATAATTTAGAGCGAACCACCAGGGTGAAATTAGAAATACAAGGAACAGAAAATATTAGAATGGAGAGAAAATGGTGGAGTATCGTAAGATTCAAGATGAGTGGAATGTAGTGAGAGTATGAAATGGGTGATGTAGAAGAGGAATTTAAGAAAGTCAGAGGTGTGCAGATGAGTGGTATGGCAAGTATACAAAAATATACTTCTTGACCAAAATATTGTTACCTTGGGTAGATATGAAAGCCCTTTTTTGTTTATATCCATCAACATAGTTTGCATTGATATAATCTGTTTGTCCCTCTTCATCCTCAGCTGCAAGCACAACACGAGTACTGTCAAAGCACAGGACATCAGTGTAGCGATTTTTGACCTGGTTCCACCTTTTTCTGGAAAAGAAATACCATCACTTCAGTCATAGGAAAAAGTTAAATCTACTGATGCATATCAATGACATCAATTAAAATGTTTCCCATACATATGAAATTCATATGTATTGGCATTGGAGGCTAGATAAATCAAATGCTATGCAAAGCTAACTGAAACATTTGCTACAATAGCAGCTAATTTGCTAACTGAAATGCTAATCTTGAAACTGCTAAACCATTGAACTGCCAAAAAATTTAGTGAAAGCTAACAATAACCACAAGCTTTTATTATATGAATTATAATTTTTTTTTACTAAACCCAGAAACATATCTGGAGAGCTGAAATTCAAATATGGTGTTCAAATTGCATGAAATAAACTTCGTCAAAGTAAGTTTTCTCTTGTATATCTGGAGAGAATGACCGATTTGCACAGTGACAGTATTGTAACCAATGAGGCTTAACTGACTTGTGAGATTGGTACAAATTTAGCTCCACAAGGCTATTAGGAATAAATAATGGCAGCCAGTTGTACCCCTCGTGAAGGTGTTACCTTAGCTCATGTCCACCTTCATGTGGTTACACTGGTAGTACACCTGTTATAGTGGAACAAAAGGTGAGAACACAGAGAACATCAGATGTTGTTTTTAGCATGATCTGTGGCCTGTGTCCCTCCGGTAGAGCATTGTGTTAGCTTTGCCAGCTGCCACTGGCCCCATAATGGGGAGGACAAAAATGGCTATGGGCAGAGAGGTGCCTCCACCCAAAGGTGGGAGGGAAAATTAATATTTGAGATTGGGATCAATTAATATAAATGATCTGACTGCATTAAAAAGGGAATTAGTGTTAAGTTTTGAAGTAGGAAAGTAGGAGATTATGGGGATACAAGAAACCCATATAAAAGATTGTGGAGTGGTAGATTGTATGATGGGGAGTGAGAGTGAAGTATGGGAGGGGATGGAAGAGGGAGTGGTGTGGTGTGGAGTGGATGAGAAGAGCAAAGGAAGGGAGAAAGAAAGGGTTTGCACTACAAATGTATACGAGGATGTGGCAAGGCATAGAGGCACATGGATGGAAGGGATCTGGGATAGTGTGAGCAGTTAAAAGGTAGGAATGGTGAAATATGTTTGGGTCTGTGTGTATGCACCTGTAAATGCAACAAACAAAAAGGGAAAAGATAAGATAAGAAAGTTCTGTAATGATGTAAATGTGTCTGATGGAGATTGGAAGAGGGAGTAGAATAATGTTCATTGGAAACATGAATTAAAGAGTTGGAAATAAAGAGATACTAGATGTGGTTGGAAAGTGGTAATGCCACAAAAGCATTGGTTCTGTACCTGGAATTCTCAAAGGTTCCCTCAGGAGGGCGGCTCTTGATTTGTGTGTAATCATGATAGAGGCCTTGCCGCCCCTTGTCCCTCAAGTACCGCACAAACTCCTCCAGGGTAAGGCCTCGTCCATCATCATAATGAAGACTGTCATCGTCACTGAACCCACTGCTGCCACTGCTGGGTGGAGCCAAGGGGGAGCCTCGGCCTGAGGAAAGAAATACATGGATCATGTAATGCAAAATATTGGGATAGGAGCAAGTCAAATACATATGAATATACATATGAATACATAAGAAGAACTATAATTACAATATCTGCTGGATCTCTGCCTTCGTTCTCATTTGTGTAACTGATGCACAGAGTACTTCTTTTCTCCTAAGGGGATCTAGGGGCTAAGTGAGAGAAGTACCCTTCAAACCTGACAAACATTGAATTGCTTTCCCTTTCAGCTTAGTTACACAGAATATACGTAACATCCAAGCTCCTTTCATCTCACATTGTTTTCACAAAAATCTATATATACTGATGTCAATGTGTAAAATAGTAAGTGAAAGCCTTCAAAGCCTTGCAATAAATTTTGAGAAAGGAAGATAATAAAAGAATAAGCAAAGTAAAAGATACCAGTGCTTGACTTAAAACTGCAAATACCCAACATTGTGATGGGAATGTTCACGTTGATTGATTCATGAAAATAAACTTGGGAATGTTTAGCTTACATCCATAATGCATGCTTTCAAGCTTTAGAATAAGATGATACTATCTACTGCTAAGTACTAAAATTTTGGGTACATCTTTTCTCTCTCAAACTCTAACAAACATCTTACAACAACGGCAAACATTAATCGTAAAGAAGGAATGGTCTAATGTGATTCCCAATATACCTTCAAAGTGGTCGGTCATATCTTTTCAGGTGGGGAATGGAATGGATCTAATCTGATGTGGTGGTATTAAACCAATTCTACTGTTGTGCCCTGATGCAGCCAATGCACTGACTATACTGTGACACTGACCCTCATGCAGTGTGATATGGGCATCAGTCACTTCTCTCCAAGAGACTTAAATCCTGGGGGTAAGGGAATACATGTTGATGAATGTATCTAATTTGTCCTGTCTTGGCTAGCTCCTTTGCTGGGTGATATAAGGTCGGTGCAATGGGGTGGGAGCTGCAACAATACTCCCACCGTATTCCTTGTGACTCGTAAAAAAAAAAACGACCAAAAAGACTTGGCCTTTCTGGATTAATCTTGGCTTTGGAAGACAATATTGGGTGCATTTTAACTAGCACTCAATCTTATTTTCTTCACTTAAAATTCTCTTCAAGTTTGACTACATGTTACCTTCTAGTGCACAATGTAAGCCAAGAAATATTGGAAATTCAACTAGTAAATGAAGTACAGAAGTCATCTTTAATAGATGGTGTAGATACACAACCACATTACTTTCTGATATATTATTTTGGGGTATTGGGCATAACACTTTGAACCAAACCATGCAAACAAGTGTGTACAAACCACTAATCCTGCCAGATTCATGCAGCACATGGCCATTGAGGTGAGTAGTGTCCTGAATCTCTGGTCCAGGGGAACACTCTCCCTTCAGTGGGTGAGTTGTGTCCTCTTCTTTCCGCTTGCCTTCACTCACTGGATCCTCAACTTCTGTGCCATTAAGCCCAGATAATCTGCCTTCCTCAGCTTCAACATTTTCTTCAAGGTCATCTTCATCATTACTATCATGAGAAAAGCTTTTCTCGCAACAACTAACTTCATCTTCACTGAAGTCACACTGCAATGGAAACGCAGGCATTACTAAAGCAAAGAGGCAATAATGAATGTTTTAAATGGCAGCAGTATGAAGGCTAATTAACACTCTAGTAGAGATAAAGCAGCATTTTCCATACTTTGCTTACTGCAAATATAAAGACAATATTCTTCCTGCCAGATGATGTAAGGGATTGATACAGATGGTGTACTTTGTTTCACTATTTCACTACATAGATATATAGATTTTATTGACTTTTCCATCTATTTTTTTCAAGACTTCTAAAACCCTCAGGAACATATTCATGACCTTCATTCAAATAATATCTGCAAGGTTATCATGGTAGGTGGGTAGGAACATGTGGGTTGTCAAGATAGGAAGATAGCAATTAGAATTTGCATAAGAACTATTGCACAGGTGCAACAGCAAAGGGAATAGATTGTGGAATGGTCAAATGGATGAAGCATAGTACAATATATTGAAGTGGTTTGAACACATTATGAAAATGAATCAGTGTCAAGGCTTTCCTGCTTCTTTCTGGGGCTGTTAGTCTCCTGTCTTCCTCAGTGCTTTGCTACCTGTTCCCCACTTTTGCATGAACTGCAATGTGGCATCCTGAGCCCTCCTTTCTCGAGTCTCCAATACCATTCTGAAGGCTAATTGGAGCTTTCCTCTGCTGAGTCAAGGCTGGGTAAGACACAATGCAATCAGACCTTTCCACTGGTAACACCTGCTTCTCCTTGTCTGCTGCCTGTTCTGAAGCAGTGTGAGTACACAGTTGGGCTGCTGTCCTGTTTTTCACCTATGAACGACAATGACATTGTCTCTATTCCATGTGCCAGGTACTTCTCAATGCTCTAGTGCTATTCTCTAAAGGTAACTAGTGAGTGATTACGGTATTTGTCACTTTTGTGTAATTTGTGAGACTGGCAGACGGTGGGATTACTGAATGTGTCGGAGGAGCATCCTATGTATTGTTTTGGGTTATTAAATTAAGACCTTTTCTTGTGTTTGCCATCCCATTTATTGAGTTTCTCCCTCCTTATCCTAACACCTGGAGGCAGAGCTGAGAATGCAAGCTCTCTCACCTACTTTCCCCTACAATGAGAATGAGTTCATTAACTGTGTGCATGAGTGAAGTTGAAAGGTGGAATGTGAGAGGGGCTGCCAGTGGAAAAGATAAACAGAGTGGATGAGTATTGGAAGGAGAGACAACAGGCAGAGCTTTCACTATGTAGTGGGACAATGCCAGAACAGGGAAAGATGGAGATTTTCAAGCCGTGACCAGTCCATTTAGGAAACTCCTTACACTTCCCTAAATGGGGAATGTGAGTAAAAGGTATCCATTTTTTATATTGTCTCTACTTCCCTCTTCAGATACCATTTAGTAAGTGGGAAAAAATGAAAAAAAATATAATATAAAAAATAAAATTAAGTTTGATACCATGAGTTATAATGTTGGCTTATTGATGCACCAATCTTACTTAGTCCTGAACACTCATCAGCTGGTTACTGTGAACAGTTCCTCCTTTGAACCTACCTGCTCTACTGAGCTGCTTGGATCCTGGTCTCCAAACGGCACCATGCTGGGGTTGTCACCCGACTCAGCCCGGTTGAGCCCCGAGTGGAGGGTTGGGGGTGGTGCTGGCTCACACACAGTGGAGGGGTCCCGGTTGGTCATGGATGCCTGACACTTTATTAGCCAATCTTTGTGGTCTGTGGTGAGGCTTCCACCCAGCTCCACTGGCATACACTTTCCAGGGATGTGGTTACAAAGCTGCAAGTAGAAAAGAAAAGATATACTAAATATTAAGTCTCTCAAGTTCAGATAATTAAGTCGATGCAGTATGATGACATATACTACTAACTGTATTTATATGAGTTGGAGAAGAATCTTGCTCTATACCAAGAATTAAAATAGCAAGTGGAAGTAGTTCATAGTTAATTCTCCTACTAGAAATGAATTAAATATGAAGTGCAGAGGTAAATCCTGTGACCCTATACTCTGTGAGGGGCGCTGCAAGAATACTACCACTATATTCCTTGTAGCTTGTAAAAGGCGACCAAAAGCGAGATGTCTGAGAAGCTCCTTCTCTGTATTTTCTTCTAGGAAGATATAAGGCACAGAAGAGGAGGGGAGAGTAAAGAACCCTGAACCCTAAATGCCTTGTCTTGGCTCCCCTCCTCTTGATGGAGATATACACCAGGTATATATAGATAGATTGATAAGATTAAAAATGAGTCAAATATGAAGTGGCAGAGGTAAACAATGGGACCTTGTTGTGGATACAGCCTCCACACACCACCCTGGGCACTGTTTGCATAACTGACCTGACGTGTTGTGTTGTGTTGGGGAGGTGCACTATTTTCCTCTAGAGGCCTAGGGATTAAGTGAGAGGAATATGTGTGTGTAAACATGGGTGTGTGTATGTGCGTCCTATCTCCGCTCCTTAAAAGGAATAACAGCCTGGTATATAGATAGATTTTAGAAACTTGTATAGAGCATACTCCCAATACCAATACAAATATATGAAAGATCCACTGCCCAGCTAACCTGAAATCCTTAAGTATACAATGATTTCACTCATTACACAGAGCACTCTGAGTACCCTATTATTTAACACAGAAAAGGTGTCCTATAGCTTTGTCTTACCTCAGGCAAAGAAACAGTGTACACTCTGTCCCGTAGCTTCTCTCTCACAAACAGCCGCAGCACCTTAAAGGGAGCACGGAACCAGAGTGGTGCTGTCACAATGAGCACCTTTTTGAGCCGTGCAGGATAGCCTCCCTGGGGGAAAACAATATCTTTGTAGTATATTTCAACGTAAAGGGACATGATTGGTATAGTTGTTATGGGTGAAAGTTTGATGTGTTAGTGTTGAGTAAAAGAAAGCTGAGAGGGATTGGTGAATATGAGTTTGTATGTGTAAATGAAAGGATGTCATGTGTGAATACAGGGAGAACAAAGAAAGGAGTGTCCTTACTAGCGAAGCCAGAAGTGAGACAGTCTGGAGGAGTGGAAGGATGTGTGATCAAAGGTGATGTGGGTAAAAATAAAGTTTGGCCAAGAATTGTGGTTGTTTGGGTGTGCATATGGTGCTGGTAATGACAAGGATAAATCAGAAAGGAAAGCTTTTTAGAATGATTTGGATGAATGCTTGGAGAGTATTGGAATGTATGTGAATATTGTGGTCTTAGGAGATTTAAATGCTTGTGTTGGTAATGGGGTAGTTGAAGATGTGGTGGATTGGCACAGTGTGCTCGGGAGAAATGTTAATGGAAAAAGAATTATATGAATATGTGTAGAGCAAGAGATGTTGGTTGAAAACCTTTCGTTCAGGAAGATAGATATTCACAAATATACATGAGACAAGACAATGGAAGAGTTGTAGGTAGAGCAATGACGGACAATGTGGTTGTCTCATAGAACGTTATGGGATGGATTTTACATGTGAGAATTTTAAGAGGGAAAGGGAGAGGTATGTCCGACCACTACCATGTGGAGGGAGTGCTGAGGGAGAGTAGGTATGAGTTGGGTGAAAACTAAACGATTGGGTGAGGCAAAAACTCTTTAAAGTGAGTTGAACAAAAGGGACTTGGGTGTCCTTCTCTTTGCCTATCAGGGAGTAGGAGTTAAGTGAGAGGAGTGAAAGTGTATTTATGCATGGGTGTGTGTGTACCTTGTGTCAGCTAGCACCTTTTTAAGGAGATGTCAACCTGGTATATAGATAGATAGATAGTCTCAACCTGTTGGTACAATATAACATTCCATAATTCTAAATTTCAGAATGGTGTTGCAAACGCATCAGTGACACACCTTCAGTAAAGTGAGAATCTTTTGTGACAACTGGTAGTCAAAGTTTTGGTAAGCTGATTCAGTCATATCATATATAAAGACAAGGCCACATCTTTGCGTCTCTGTGGATTCCAAGGCGGCATCCAGCTGGTACACAACTCCCTGAAGAGTAGTCTGCTGTGTGGTGGCTCGGGGATCATGCAGCCGTGCAGTGAACACGGCAATAGCAGCACCACTCTCGTCACGGACAGGCTGGGGAAAAAAAAATTCATCAGGTTTCAAATTTGGTCAGAAAACTGATAGCAGTTTAAAGTGTTCTAATAATTAATAGTGGTTTTGAACACAGAAAAGGTAACCCACTATGAAATGTTTGGTGTGCAGTGAAAATGGTATATCTGAGTGAGAGCTACTCCTTAGAAGTTCTAGCATCAATTACAAATAAGTAAGCCAACCTGTCTGAATGCACGAGGTGAAGACTGAGTTTCAACAAAGAAGCCTTCTATTATTGAACCAAGTACGCAAAAATAATTGCCAAGGCTGATATAATTCATAAAAAAATTAACAGCCAGACACTAGTGAGGCCTATCATGATAATATAAATAAAACACAAAAATATATAAATCATAAGGATACATGACATATATCAACACCTCATTGTAAACATAAAACATATTAATCTTCATTTGGTCAAGTTTGAAGATCAGTGTCTCACTAAAAAAATTATTTCTATTGTTTATGGTTAAGGATATCTCTTGATTATTAATAGATTTCTAGTCCTTTAACACAACTAGTTTTCAT